>APFE030951791.1:0-10078 GCA_000404065.3 Pinus taeda | reverse complement strand
TTTCTAATTGTTAATTCTAGACTTTGATGCATCCTTGTTATTTATTTATTAAGATTTATGGATTTTTTCACCTTTGTCCTAAAGATGAACTACATTAGTTAGTTCTAAATGTGAACCAAATAATACTGATGTGATTAATCCGAAGCACAAGCTTACTACATTATGAATCACAAAAACTTAAAATCGAACATTTTTATATGTACACTTTTATGATATCCAAAGTCTCCACAAAATTCTTTCTCTAAAATATAGTTTTCATTTAATTTACTAATAAAACTTAAATAAATTAATTGAATATTAAATAAGCTTTGCATATTTTCTTTCCACACGTATCTATAATTGTTTGTAAAATTAATTTACATTAATTAAAATTTAATCATTTATATAATATCTTTGATATTCATATATAATAATTTAAATCTGATTACTTTTAATTTAATTAATATTATTACTTTTAGACATAGATCAACTTCCGACTCCTACTATTCGTGCTTTGAATGTTAAAGTATTATTTGTTTAAATTTGTTGAATGTTTTATATGAAGAAGGGAAGATCAAGTTAAAAGAAAAGAGTTGTTTTTAGTGTGATTTTTTGGATTTTCTATACAAAATCCGATGGAAAAATTTGAAGTGAAATTTTGATTTGTGTTATTTAAAGTGGTTTTTTGACTGTATATATGGATTTAGCACCCTGAAAAACCCTTAGGGCACTTGGATTGTGCAAATATTATCCATAAACTTGTGACTTCAATAAATTTCCACTGGATTTTAGAGAAATTAGACCGAAAAAACCCACTAGAAACACTTTCAAAAAACCTAACTGAAAAAAAAAATAAAAAAATACCCAAACATCCCACCCACTCTATAAATAATTATAAACATTATAACCTATTTATAAACATGGTAACTTTCTGATATCTGAAATCACTAAAACATACTCAATTCCTCTAATCAAGACATGCCTAAAATTCAAAATTCCCCAAATTTCTTAAAAAGAAAATAGAAAATAAAGCTAAAAGAAATGCCCAAACATCCCCACCAACCCCGAAAATAATTATGAACATTTCCCCAATGAAAAGATGCTCAAAATTCAAAATTCCCCCAATTCAGGGAGCAATGTGAAGCGTCATTCCCTTACCGGGTTTAAAACGTTTAAAAATTTGGTTAAATTGAATTTTATTTCTGAGCGTAGAGTAAGAAGGGTTAATGTTGAGTATTATTGTAGGACAGACATATGTTCTTTCACATCATCCTTTTTTTTATATTTTCAAATTTATAATACATTGTTAAAATTCGTAAAAGTCTAAATTTAACCCTATATATAAATTAGTCGTTAATTTCTTTTTTTAATTTATTAAAAAAAATCAATTTTGTTTTTAATTTTATAACCTCCTATTAAAACTTTAATCAAAAATTTTAAGATAAAGAAAAATTAAGTAATATTTTGAAAGAAATAAAAAAATGGTATGCAAAAACACTATTAAAAAAAATTTAATATTATTAAGAATAATTAAATATAATTAAATATTGTATTATTTTAAAAAAAAAAAAAAATATTGGTTGTTTGAATAGATCATGATTGGGTATATTGATTAAAAAACTTTTAATGATTAAAGTGTTTTGGTTGATATTAAGGTCACTGCTCGATAGTTGATGTTAAGGTCATTAGATCAAAATCTGTGGATTTTTCTATTCATTTATTTAAAAATTTACATAATATAAAAAAATAAGTCTTAATTAAATATCCAATTTCTCTGTTCAAAAAATAAATACAATTCATAAAAGGTGAAAAAAACTTCAAAATACTCCGATTAAAAGAAAAAGAAGAATAATAATAGCTTCTCCACATGTAATTCATTTGGAAATGCATGTTATATAAAATGTTATGTACATTATTTTGAGAATCATGGGTTGATATCTAATGGAACACAAAATTAACATCACAAGAACACCTAGTTTGCAATTCCACTAAATACCTAAAGGAAAAAATTACTATTTTATTTGGATAAATATTTCGAAAATTCTTTATTGAAATTAAATAATTTAGATGCAAAAAATATCCTAAAATTAATATTTTAATAAAATAAATAATTATATGAACTATTTAAAAAATAAATAAACAAATCTCCATTCAATAAGGTTTAGATCAACCATTATCTAAATTACTTGAATTATGTTAATCTTAAAAGAAATTTAAATTCCTTATATTTTGTTATTTAAAATTAATGAATATATTTAATATTAATTTTTTGTTTAAAAAAAAAGTTCATAATGTAAAAGAATTTGAATCCTTACACATTATATTTTGTTAATTTTAAAATATAATTGAATTATTAATTATTAATTTTTGTTTTTAAAAAATTTCATAATGTTAAGAGAGAAACTGCATCCTTAACAATTTTATTTGGTTGTTAATTTTTATTAGATAATAAAGAAATTTTTAATAAAATGTTAATCAAAAAAGACATTTAAATTCTTTAAATTACTATTTTAAAATTAATTAAATTATTTAATATTAATTTTTGTTTTAAAAAAGTTCATAATGTAAAAGAATTGAATCCTTACACATTTATTTGTGTTAATTTTTTATTTAGTAAATAAAAGAAATTTTTAAAAATTTGAAATAATAGAACAAATTTTATGTTGGGATGGGGTCTCTGGGTCGATTTTGGGGCAAAAGCCCAAAGTTTTATGTAAAGGAATGTAAAGTCTCCGCAAATTTTGGTCGCGGAGCATGTAGATAATTAAAGAGTCAAAAAGGGTTTTATCCTTCTTTATGTAAGTTAGGTCGGTTTTTCGAAGATCTACCCATGGTTCGCAGACCATGGGATTGTATCAATAGGTGTGTCTTAGAGAGTCTAAGAGAGAATAGATGACAAAGACAAA
Organism: Pinus taeda; assembly: GCA_000404065.3. Lineage (NCBI taxonomy): Eukaryota > Viridiplantae > Streptophyta > Pinopsida > Pinales > Pinaceae > Pinus > Pinus taeda. The sequence goes on along the minus strand of APFE030951791.1, from coordinate 7,193 downwards.
TGTAATGGGTCAACAGAAGGAATTCTTCTCTATTCCACTTTCTAATTTTGCTTTTTATTTCCTTGAGCTTCAATTGGAATGTGTGCATTTTTCCTTTCCCTTTGACTAGACTCTGAGTCCACCATTCTTCCACTTTATGGAGGAAATCCGGGTTTCTGAGCCAAAAGGCCTCAAATCAGAAAGGTTTCTTGCCTTTGTTTTTCTTTATATCAATTTCTAAACGGATTGGCCAATGGTCTGAGCCTAGGCCCGGAAGGATTTTCACCTCTATAAAAACATCCCTGTTCAAAATTTGTTCCAATAGGAGAAACCTATCTAACTTTGATGCTATCTGGTTCTTCCCACCCCTCCTGTTATTCCAGGTGAACACGCCGTTTGTTGTTTGGGTATCCACTAGTCTTAGATCTATTATAAGCTCATTAAAATCCTCCATACTCTGGTCCTGTCTCCTGATGCCGCCTCTTTTCTCTCCTAGATCGCGGATCAAATTAAAATCTCTGCCAACTATCCATAAGTTATCAGGGATTATTCGCCTTACTGCCTGTATATTCCTAAGGAATTCCTTTCGGCCCCTGGGTAAGTGAGGACCATAAACCCCAGAAATGAGGATTCTTTCCATCGTTCCTGCCAGCCTAAACACTCCAGATAGTATTATGGGGAGGTTGATCCAGTTTTCAAAAATAACCTCCTTTGTATTCCATAAAATCGCTAAACCTCCAGCTAACCCAACCGCGTCTTGAGCCATTACTTCATACTTTGATCTCGACTTTTCCAAAATTCCTTGTAGCTGCTATTGATCCATTTTTGTTTCCTGAATAATCATTATACTAGGCTTATCCTTCCTCAGTCGTTCCTTCAGATATCTCTGCTTGCCCTTACTGTTGAGACCCCTTATGTTCCAGCTTGTAATAATCATTTAAAACTTTTTTAAGGGTTGTTGAAATACCTCTGACAGAGGTATCACTCTTCCTGAATTAACTAATGTTTCCCCTACTGCTTGAATCGTTTCATTCAATGTTTTCCTCCCTCGTTTCCTTCCTCCTTTGCCACTTCCGTCCATTCCTATGTTTTGAGATCCTGGCGTTCCTTATTGGTCTAGTCCGATCTCTGTCATGCCGCCTTTCTTCTCCTTATATTTTTGAAATGCCTCCTTGTATTGTTGTTTCTGGGATTCTGGGATGAATCTCTCGTCTAAGTTTTTCCACTCTTGTAACAGTTTCTTCATTATCCTTTCTTCTTCGGTCCCATTTTCCTTTCGCTTGTCTGCCCCTTGCATTAGTTGTTCTTCTACAGTTTCTTGGCGCTCTCCCATCTCTACTTCGGCTTCTTTGGTCTGGCTGGTATTTTTACTTGAGGTTTTCGATATGATTTCCATCGGGACGTTTTCAGTAACCCCCTCTTCCTATTTTCCTTCTTCTGTATCCTCCTCCTCATCTTGAAGGACCTGAAATTTGTTCTGATTTTCAACAGGAATGTTCTTTCCTTTTGGTTGCCCTCTTTGTCCCTCTGGACACTGTTTTTGTATTCTTTGGACTTCCTTAAAACCCCTCTCTCCTGCCTCGGGTCCATCTGTTTTTCTTCTCTCTTCTTCCATAATTCTTGTGGTCTCTCCTTCTCTGTTTTGTGGGCATTCCCTAAATAGATGTCTGTACTCGTGACATCTATGACATCTGAAGGGAATATGCTCATAATCTATTGGTTGTTGCCAGATTTGATCATGGTATTCCACTTCTACAAATTCTGGTAGAGGTTCTGCTATATTCATATATACGTAGATCCTTGCATAGGATGTGAATTTTCCCCTTTTAGTTGTTTCTGCTACTTTGACAAAAGCCCCTATCGAGTTTCCAATTCCTTCCAGAATCTCAGGGTGCCAGAATTCCGTTGGTAACCCAAACAGTCTTACCCATATGGGTGATGCCAGTAGTTTTTCCGCTTCTGGGTTGTATCTCTCTTCCCAGTGTCTCATAAATAAACCAGCATTATTCATGAAGTAAGGTCCTTCCTCAAATATTCTCTCCTTATCTTCAAGGTTTGCAAAAATGACTAAAAAAAAAACCTTGGCTCCCAATTTCAGGTCAACATGTCCTTTTGGTTTCCATCTTAATTGAATCCATTTTACCATATCCTTTTCAGAAGGCCAGAATACTATAAACTTACAGATCAGTGCGTGATCTTTCATATAGCAGTGGTAATCCTCCAGTTTATTGTTTGGGATAACGTACCTTGGTCTTTTTTGTGCCCTAGGTAGGCATCTGCTCCCCATTCTTACTTGCCATCGGCTTCCCAGGACTGGTATGTCTTTGTCATTGTTCGGCTGTGATTCTGTCTGCCCTCCTCCACTGGTTTCTCCTGCTACCACATTTTTGAAGGAGGGGATCTCTCCCCTCCCTTGGTTCCTCTCCATGGTTTCCTTGAGTCCCGTCTGGTTTTTTACTCCTCTCCATTTGCCTCTTGTTACTGATTAGCTCTCCGCGCGGCTGATTAGGGCCTCCTTTCCCCTTTCAGACCTTCATTCCTCCTGATCTCCGTGCTGCTGCGTCGTCGTCCCGAAAACCCAACCCTTCTTGCCTCTTCGATCCGCTCCGCATCCATTCATCCCAACCTACCCAAATGCAAATATTGAATCTACCTCGTTATCTAATAAAATGTTAATCAAAAAAGACATTTAAATTCTTTAAATTACTATTTTAAAATTAATTAAATTATTTAATATTAATTTTTGTTTTAAAAAAGTTCATAATGTAAAAGAATTGAATCCTTACACATTTATTTGTGTTAATTTTTTATTTAGTAAATAAAAGAAATTTTTAATAAAATGTTAATCAGAAAGAAATTTAAATTCTTTATTATTATTTAAAAATTAAATTAAAATTATTTAATATTAATTTTTGTTTAAAAAAGTTCATAATGTAAAAGAGTTGAATCCTTTACACATTTCTTTGTGTTAATTTTTATTTAGTAAATAAAAATCTAATCAAAATTTGAAATAATAGAACAAATTTTATGTTGGGACGGGGTCTCTGGGTCGATTTTGGGGCAAAAGCCCAAAGTTTTATGTAAAGGAATATAAAGTCTCCACAAATTGTGGTCACGGAGCATGTAGATAATTAAAGAGTCAAAAAGGGTTTTATCCTTCTTTATGTAAGTTGGGTCGGCTTTTTGAAGATCTACCCATGGTCCGCAGACCATGGGATTGTGTCAATAGGTGCGTTTTAGAGAGTCTAAGAGAGAATAGATGATGAAGATGAATATACTAGGTCAATAGAAGGAAGATCATAGAGGTCTTAGAGGAGGTAAAGGCTAATCAACTATGTGCACAAAGGCCTAGAGTAGAGTATGCAACTAAGTGCGCGGACCCCTGCGGATGAGTGTGCAGGAAAGTCTTGGGTCTGTAAGCTGAATTGAATATTAATATAGAAGATTATTACAGAAATTCCTGTGTTTTACCTATTTACTTATGTTATGTATGAATGTGATTTATGTTGTGATGAATGATGGGTTTATAAAATAATGTTGTATTGATGCACGACTTTACTAGATCTATATTTTTATGTGATTGTAATTAACATTAAGGGTTTATGTGAATATTATATCATTGTACGTTAAAGTTATCAAACACTTAAGTAGATCTGAGTAAATACTGGGTTAAAAGTATTCTTTGATGCGTGTAAGTAGTTAATTTACCTATTCAAGGTACGCGAAAGCCAGTCGTAGACCTTCGCAAAGGTCTAGAGGTTGATTAAAGGAAGTTATATTGATAAGCCATAAAGTCTTATTGATCTGCGCGAAGGCAGATTTAAGGTACAAAATGACATCACGCTAATCTTTGGGTGTGGAAACTTTGTTCCAACATTCCCCCATACTGCTTCAGGTGAGACTTCAATCCGCGCTCGCGGATTGATGCTAAAAGGGCCAGTAGTGTAGGGATTTGTTTGGCGCAACTAACTCTAAACCTGTCAGGACCCAGTAAGAAAAAAAATGATCCTGTTGTTGGGACCGGGATCTACATAAAGGGATGTGTGATGTTGCATCACTGGAATCTGACAAAGAAAGAAATTGAGAAGTGGTTGGATAGAAAGATCCACTGAATTCGCAACTCAAGAAAACAGAAATTCACACCTGACAAAAGAACAATGGTTGGATAGGTATCTATACACAGAAATACACAAAATTTTCTTCTACACCTTCCTGATCGAACTATACGAGTGGATTGTTAAATTGGCAGATGACCAAGGAAGGTGGAGGCTTGATGGTCCAATAGTGTGGACCCTAGAGCTCGTGCTTCTAAAGATAAGATCACATGTGCAATTCATCAATGGTATGTTTCCATCAATTCCACTTCCTTAAGGTCACCTAGGAGGTTGAATCTCATTATAGTAGCCTCTTGTCGCATATTTACCCCAATTGGTTAGCTACTTGGGTAGATGTGGGATGAGGGTGTTACAAAGTGGTATCAGAGCATGGTTTACCCCTTAGACTAGACGGGTAGTGTGTGGTTGTCATGCATTCATGCCAGTTGCACATGCGTTAATCATCATGCAGTCTATATGCTTGTTGCATATGTATGGTGTTGGTCATGGTTGTAGTGATTTCATCCTGAGAGAGAGGATGGTGTTGTTGTGAAGTGTGTCATCATGAGTGTATGATTGATTACATGTTGCTTATGCTTGCTTATTATCAATGTGCATTGGTATGGTTATTGTTTTCATGCATGACGTTAGGGTATGTGTAGTTGATATGGTCATGCATTGATGATTGGACTCTAGCTAGAATGATGGTTATAGGATTATATGCTTACATATTATATGTATATATGATTTCATGATTATGTTATACATGTACTACACTAATTGGTTGATCTTGCAGATGACATATCCTCCTCGAATGTTGCTAAGGTATGTTGGTTTATTTTGATTTGGTTTAGATAACATAATATGCCTTGCAGGAAAGAGATCATAAATGACTAGCAAGATGATAGACTACAAAGACTCTTCCTATGAATCAGATGAGAAACTTGGTGTTCGAAACTCTTCTGATTTGGCAGACAATGACAAAATCATGCAGGAACAAGAGAAACAAATAGAGATTAATGCAATATTCATTTAGATTTTTTCGGAATTGCAGTGACAGGGGCCACTTCGGATCGGCCATGTACAAGAGGACGAAACTAATGCGGCATAAGACAGTAAGTCTCATGGTGGTCACAAGTCAGATAGAGATGACACAATAGGGATGACAGGTTGTTGGATACTCCATATAGGGGAGGCGATGGACACAGGTACTACTCTAGTTCTGGTTTTAAAAGGCATTATGATCATCATCATTATCATCCTTACGGGAGGAGTGATAGGGGGTACTTTTGAGATGAATTTAAGAAACAAAAGCAACCTACTTTTGATGGAGACTTGAAGAAACCAGAAGATGCAGAGGCTTGGATACTTGGGATGAACAAGTTCTTTGAGTTGCATGAGTACACTGAAAACATGAAGGCCATAATCGCTAGCTTCAACCTAAAAGGTAAAGCATATTATTATGGCGGGACGATATGAAGCAGGTTAGAGACATCAAGACAGAGGACTTTAGTTGGAATGAGTTCAAGAGGCTTTTTAGGAAGAAGTACTTGGCAAAAAGGTACTATGACAGTAAGGCAAAAGAATTCTATGAGCTAAAGATGAGATCAATAACAGATGAAGAGTATATAACTAAGCTCCTTGAGCTATTAAGGTATGTACCTGATATTAAAGATGAGAAGGCTAAAGTTCAGTGATTTATCAGTGGTTTTCCATTAGCATTTAGAAATCAGATTGAGTATGATGAGCCTTGGTCACTTGAGGAAGTTTTTGGGAAATTAAAGCATTGTTATGAATAGTCAAAGCGTAAGAATGAATCTCGGCAAGGATGGAAAGGGAAGGATAAGGGTAGAGGTAAGGGTAAATGGAAACTAGAAAAATAAAGGCCTTAGAATGTAGAAGAAAAATAAAATGTGGCACCACAAAATAAGTTCAATGTAGCTAGACAAGGACATGGGTCATAGCAGCAGCGCAGAGGTGATGGTACTGGACGGTTGGAGTGTTGGACATGTGGTAAGGAACACCTTAAGAGAGATTGTCCACAGAATCAAGGTGGTAGGCCTCAGATATATAGTGCACAGGAGGCACAGACTGTTGGGGATGTTGGTTAGAGTGTTCCTCTTACCTAAGATACACTAGACAATAGACAACTAGACCATTAGATATTTATCATTGCGATGGACGGTAAGCTTTGTGATCAAGTTGTTTCTATTCTGACTGGCCCTAGATATAATTATAGTTATGTTAGTCCTAACTTGGTGGATAAATGTGGTTTGAATAAAGAAGTGCATGCAAAATATTGTTAGTGTAGTTGGCTACAGGTATGAAGAAGTGAGTTCATCATTGGGTAAGAGCTTGTGCATTTTATTTGAAGGGTACGCCTACCGCAACACATTTGAATGTATTACCGTTGGGATCATGCAGTATGCTGTTGGGCATGGAATGGTTTTTCACTCATAGGACCAAGGTGGATTTTTTATGAAAAAACCATTGAGTGCTTGGATGACAATGGGTAATTAATAGTCTTACAGGGAAAGAAGCCACATCAATTAGGATGGTGACATCTACGCAGGAAAAGTGCAGACGCATGAAAGGGTGTGTGTTATTTGCAGTACATATTTCTAGCGACAAAGATAAGGAAGTTGAAGATTCATATGTTTTGAACAGGTACCTAGTTCTATAGTAGTTTTAGAATTGTTTCCCACAAATATTTTAGAGTTGCCACCTAACAAGGTAGTAGACCTTTCTATTGAGTTGGTGCCAGGGGAAGCTCCAACATCAAAATCACCTTACAGGATGTTCACACCTAAGTTGGTAAAGTTAAAGTTCCAACTGAAAGAGATGCTTGACAAGGGATACATTAGGCCAGGTATATCACGTTGGGGTGCATTGGTATTTTTTGTGAAAAAGAAGGATGGTACTCTTAGATTATTCATTGACTATAGGAAGTTGAATAAAGTGACCATCAAGAATAGGTATCTGTTACCGAGGATTGATGAGTTGTTTGATAAGCTAAAGGGAACAATAGTGTTCTCAAATATCGACTTGAGATCAGGATATCATCGAGTACGCATTAAAGAGGGGGCAATTTACAAGAGATCTTTCTAGACCAAGTATGGG
>APFE030951787.1:0-14852 GCA_000404065.3 Pinus taeda | reverse complement strand
TGGTGGTCTCCAATAAATGTTGAGCAATTTTGAACAACTTTTGAGAATTTTTGCATTTTTGAAGAATTTAGTAGTTTTTGACACATAAATTTTGGCTCTATGCGCAGTGCCACTGGTGCTACTCTTTTCCTAGGGGAATCCAATGAGGAAATGGTTAGAATTTTTGGATTCAAAATTATGAGTACATGCACCTTGTGCATTTTCTAAGCTTTTGGAGCAAAACTAGTCAACCAAAAGGTCAAAAAACACCTAAATAATGACCTTTCTACCCTCTTTTTGAGCCACAGAAGTAGTCTCGTGAGAATACGTTTTTGAGGGGTCAAATGAACTCCAAATGAAAAAATTCAAGATGTTCAGGAAAGTAGAATTGAAGATATTTCTAGCAAGCTAGTTTGGTCCCAATTTGGACACTGGGAAGGCCTCCAAAATGGCCCTGCAAAAAGTGTTGCACATAAAGCTTAGGCGCTGCGCATAGGACAATTTTCTGCTCAATTTGCACTTTACTATGCCATGACTGTAATTTTTGGGTTTTATCTCATGGATGATGTTTTTACTGATGTAAATGGTGACTAGGCATGTAAATATGATGAATATTAGTTACTGGAGGGTAGATTCATTGGATCAAAAGTTCTCTTGAAGTCAAATGAATCAGTTTCCTCCCTTTTAGAGGCAAGTTGTTAGGGTTGCCTAGATTCCAGTTTCTTGTTCAGATTTTGATGGATTAGTTCCTCATCCTAGGGATTCGACCCCTGAGGAAGGGAGGAGGTTGAATCAATGTCTATATATTCTTCTTCTTTCTCATTGTTAAGGGTTGGACTCAACTGGATGCTTATGCTTTGAGTAGACATCATTTTGTATCAGTTTTAGCAAGAGATTAATGAAAAGTTGCAACTATTTCTTTGGGATCCATGTGGTATGATGTTCAATTCAGTTTTTCCTATTGTGATCATATGTTAAAATTTTTTTTGTACTTCATAAATCATTTCGTTTCTTTTTAAGTGGATGTTTTCAAGTTCATAGGTAGAACCCATAATATTTATGCTTTATTATGGGAAAATATTCACAGTCTATGTTTTCTTCAGTTTAGGAAGGATCCATGTTGCTCACATGCTCTTTCTAGTTTCTCACCTATCTTGAATCACCTCACCCATCAAAAACCTAGAGTGCTAAGCCTTGTTCCTACCTTGCCCCATCGAGCACCCTGCAATTTTGACCTAATTTCCTTGCCCTAACTGTTTGGCTCCTCCTAATCTAGTAAAACCCTTCAAAATCAAATCAAACCTTGTGCTACTATACCTAGCCTAATATCATTTTCATGATCCAATCATCTTGGCTGAGATCCTTATGGAGTGAGCCCTCTTCTGGCCTAGTACGGATAGCTACTTTGCTAAGCATGGTTTGTGGTTACCCTGGCATTGCCTTCCTTTAGCCTGAGGTTCAATCCAGGTGTCAACATAGTGGCGACTCCACTGGGGAACAAGCGAAAGGTTTCTTATTCCCTGGGAAATATCATCAAAGTTCAGATCTAGATCTGATTGTTGATGGTGGAAAACGATCAGACACAAGAAGGCTAAAATCATTCACTTAGCGACTCCAAATTAGTTTCGAGATCATATCTAAAGACTGCATTGGAGGATGAACCCAACCAATAGAAACATGAAAGGACAATATGGAAAGATCAGGTATTCAAGTTGGAATTTCATCCAAGACATTATGTTCTTTGTCATCAATTATTTTTTCTATTTTCTTGAGAATGTCAAAAAGTTTTTACAAAGTATACTGTATTTGAGAAAATATCCTAGACCTGCATGTGATTCCTTCCCTTTAAATATTGTGAAAACAAATTCTTCGTACGCCTTTGATCTTGATCAAGACCCTTATTCTGAATCTTATGATGACCATCTTCAAACTGATGAGCCTAAAGGGACCAAGACTGGTTTTATAGCTTCTGTATATACTCCTACACCTTGTAAAATTCCAGATCGATACAAACCACTCATCTTACCTCCTATACTCCATGCTTTCCATGAAAATCATTAACTATACCTGCCGAGGTTTGATGGTGAATATGACAATATCACTGCTAAGAGACATATCTAGAATTTTGTGACTTTCCTCGACCCTTTTGAGGTCGACGAAGAGGATGTCAGTATTAGGATATTCACTCTTTCTTTGCAAGGAAAAGTCAAGAGTTGGTTCAAAAACTTGCCTATGTGAGCATCTCAGATATCCAGCAGTTCGTCAAAGTTTTCCTCAACAAGTGGGTGGTCAAACAAAACCGTTTCTTGATTCTAGAAGAGTATAACCAGCTAAAAAGACTGCCATGGGAGACAGTACAACAATTTTTTTCAAGTTTAACCAAGTCTATTTTTCGATGCCTGCTAATATAAGGCCTCCTCCTAGATCCGCTATTTCACACTACCCAGATGCCTTTGATCCAGAAATGGAGTTTCAGTTGAGGGAAAGGAACCTTGCAACACTTGAAGAGATGCATAACAGTGCAACAGATGTAGATGCTAATCTGTTGATCAGAAAGGGAAAAGTTGAAGGAAGAAGAGAGGGAGAACATTGTGGAGCACGTAACATCTTCAGAGGTAAAGCTCGACATTTTGGTAAGTAAAATGGAAGAAATGATGCAAAGAATCACCTCGAGAGATGAATTTTCTATTCAAGATCACCATGACCCACCTGTCCCAGAAAAATAAAAGATTGCTATCCCTAAAAATTTTCTTGCTAATCCTAGCTACCATAGATTTGAAAATGGATTTTTAGATCAATCCGAGGAGAAACAATCTCATAATATAATGTGTATGATTGGTGAAATTACTTATATTGATGATTTGCCAAAGTTTGATCAGTCCGACAATTATTATGTTCTCCAAACAGAAGCTAATATTGTAAAGCAATCAGCAGCTGGTTTGTGGGAGGAGGAAGTTCAATTTCAGTAGCTCAAATACAGTAATCAGCCAAAGCATATCAGCTATGATAGTGATGAGGAAAGTGCATAAAAGTTTCAATTAAGTGAAGGATCTTTGCTTCTTTGTTTTACTTCATTTCAGTTCATCAGAGGTAACTTTGATGTGATTAGAAATCAGCACTCATTGAGTTTTGATCTTGACAATCAAGAGGATAATACAATTTTCTATCAAAGCTCCTTACCCTTGTGTTTCTCCTCATTTGCAAAATAAGATAAAACTATAATCAAGAAGATAAGTGAGTGGTCAACACTATAAAAGATAAACTTTCTCATGAATTGGTCGAGGAAATCATTTACGACATAGAAGCCTCCCTAGCTCTAGATTTGCAGCCACCGAGTTCCATTGAATTTCAAATTGTAGATGAAGGCTTGGAAGTTAAAACATATGATCAAATGATGCAAGATGACTTTGTACCACTATTTTTTGAAAAATTTCAATTTTTAAAGAAAAAATTTCATAATATCTCTAAAGAAAAGGGTGAGCAACCTGTAGAGTGTCATGTAGTCTCATTAAAACTGATGGAAAATAGGTTGCAAAAATATTTGCAAGTTTTTCATGACCCAATCGTTGATGTGTTGGATGATATCTAACTATGAGCCTGGAAAGAATGTTGATATAGACTTGATCGGACAACCGACTTCATTGTCTTATTCAGTAAGAGTTACATTACAAAGCTCATACCAAGATTTGTAGTCATATTAGGAGAGTAATGAAGAAGATTTTTGTTTTGTTGTTGATAAAAAAGGAAAATTAGTCATTCGTGAGTTTCAGGATCCTTTTGTCAATTTGCTGCAATCATCAAAGAAAGAAAACATAGATGTTAGGGAAATTTTAAAACGAAAATATGAAGACTACCTAGAGCAGAGAAGTAACATATTAGATGGGTTGGAAATCAATATGTATTCCTATGAAGATACTTTTGTAGCATTCTTGAGGTCAGTAGGTGGGCTCGTGCTTTGCAATTTCATCAAGATTCAATCTTTTGAAAATTTTCATGGGAGTTGCCTTTCAGTAGTTCTCTCTTCTTGCTCATAAACAAGCACTTGCAGAGAATTCAAACAGTAGCCAGAATGCTTACTTGGTTGCATTGGTTGTTTTATTTCACTTGATCAGGTGATGAATGGAACAATTAGAGTAGGTTTTATTGAATAAGCCATTTTGAGCATCTTTTTCAGTTTATCAGTTGTGTTTTAGTATTGAGTCAGTTTTTAGTTGAGTAAAAGTGAGTTTGTGTCTTTGAGTCATCAATATTCAGTCATGTATTTCAGATTGAGTTTTTTTTTACTCCATGCCCAATGGATAAGGCTACTTGGTCTACGGTGTTCTTGGAACCTCTAAGGAGCTACCATCCCCAATGGAGCCAATGTGAGAGTCAATATTTTCATACTTCCATCAGTGATCAAAATTGCTCTTTTCATATTCATTTTAGGTGTCCCATACATAAATCTTTTATCATTCCACAAGGTCATGCAAAAAAATTAGTCATTGATGGTAGTCCTAATCCAAAAACATCACTCTTCTCTAAATATGATTACTTGCTAGCATAGTTTCATATCTTGTTGACTTTACATCATCCATAAAGATATTTTTATCATGCCATTTGTATCGATCATGAGGTCATTATGTCATCTTGACTTTCAATCCTTCAAGGTCTCATTAGGTATTTTAGGGTTTTTCAAGGTTTCATTAGGTCATTAGGGTTGCCAAGGTTCCATTCCATTGCATAAGACCAGCAAGTAAAGGGTGATCAAATAACATCCCTTGACCATGTGAAGATGATTTGTAAAGAGAAATGCTTATTTCATTATGTAATTTTATGTCTTTCAAATGTAATAATTTCACCATCCCAAGTTGTTAACTCAGTGTTCTAAAGATTCCAGACCATCAAAAGATCAATTTGTCAAAGGAAATAGTCAAGTGAAAGGTTAAAGTTTCAAAGGGTTAAGTGCATGCCAAAAGGAGTTGTCTTTTCCCAAGGGTGTCCAAATCATCATTTTCCACAAGCACTAAACCCTAATTTCCTCAGCCATTGACCTAGGGTTGGCTACGAAATCAGAGACATCTGAGTATATGAGGCATGAGGGAGGTCATTTCAGCAAGTATGAGGACATTACAACTCATAAACATCATGTCTCCATCATTTTTCAAGAAATCATTCCAAGGGACAAATCATTTGCCACACATAGGGTCGGTTTTTCTTCAAACTATGTTTTAGACCGAACAAAGATGAATTTGGAAAATGTGAGAGAGGTTTCTATCCATAGTAGGCCAAGGATTAAAAACCTCCTTCACTTTTTACATAGGTGTCATGTTTTTAGATAAATGTCAAAAATACAGTTTCTACAAGAGTGTTACTGCACTACTAGAGTGACTTTGGAAAAATCACTTTTTCTTCTATTAGGAGTCTCCAAATGAATTTCTTGATGAGTCAAATGATAGATTGACAAAAATATATTTCCAATGAGCTATCAAGATCTAAATTTTGGGTTGAGGAAGACCTCCAAAAGTTTCTTGCAAGAGAACACTTCATTTTTGCACCCTCATTCTGCACTTTTTGATCAATATTGGGAGAATTGACTTTTTAGGGGCTATAATTGATCAGTTTTAGTGGTGGATAGTTCTATTGTATAGCCAAGAGAGAGGCCTTTCCAACGACCTATCATGGGCTCAATTTGGACATCAGGAAAGCCTCCAAACTGGCCTGCGAAAATCACTGCGCATAGAGCTTGGGCACTGTGCATAGAGGAGGGAGCGCTGCACATACATACAGAGCATTGCGCATAGGGCCTTTTCTCCAGTGCATTTTTGCATGGCGCTGTCCATAGAGCCAAAGTGCTATGCACCTATATAAGGTGCTATGAATAGGGCTAGAAAACAACGAAACTAGACTATCAACCATCTAAATCGCTCTTTTGCTATCTAGAGCCTCTAAACAAGTAAGTACACTCCTTGAACTATCCTCCTGACACTCATTTCATGATTTTTAAGTTTGTTTGAAATTTTAAATTTCAAACCCTAGGTTGTCTTAAAAACCCTCCCTACTTACCGTATCCCTTATTCCCACATTCTGTTGTCAAATCCTTACACCTATCCCCTATACCCTAATCCCCCAAAACAAAATCCTTACACCTATCCCCTATACCCTAAATCCCCCAAAACAAAATCCTTAAACACCTATTTACTAAATTGACCCTATTAAAACATACCCCCTCCTTCTCACTCTCACATCATACATATCTCATCCTACATCACACAAACTCCTCTCCCCTTCCCCTATCCATATTCACCATAACTCCCACTTCCTAATTATCTTCTCTAGGGTTTCTAAAGCTTCAAACTCAAAAACATGGATAAAGAGGATAAACATTATGAGGAGAAAGATAAAATCACTCAGGCTGCCTTGAAAGTAGAGGATTCTAAAATCAAGAAGCTTGAGACCAGTGTACAAAGGGCCAAATATATCATCTCCTTTTATGGGCAAGAGAACAAGCTGCTAGAAGTCAAGTAGGAATTGATGCAAACCAAGTACATCAAGGCAAAAAGGGAGGATGAGAAGGCCATGTTTCAGCTTGGTGAGGCTTATGGATATTATGGAGAGTTGGATAATGAACAGGGACAAAGAAAAAGACCTGGAACAAGTTTTGTAACATAAGAGTCAAGCAAATGAAGACAAGGCTAAAACAAGCACTCAAAGGAAAAAAGGAGGGTGATAGGCTTAGGTTTCTTGCTGAAGCTTCCTTGGTTGACCCAGACATTTGATGGTGGTGGTCTCCCATAAATTTTTAGCAATTTTGAGCAAGTTTTGAGAATTTTTTCATTTTTGAAGAATTTAGCAGTTTTTGACACAAAAATTTTGGCTCTATGCGCAGTGCCACTGGCGCTATGCTTTTCCTAGGGGAATCTAATGAGGAAATGGTCATCATTTTTGGATTCAAAATTATTATTACATGCACCTTGTAAATTTGCTAAGCTTTTGGAGCAAAACTGGTCAACCAAAAGGTCAAAAAACACCCAAAAAATGACCTTTCTGTCCTCTTTTTGAGCCATCGAAGCAGTCTCGGGAGAATCCGTTTTTGAGGGGTCAAATGAAATCCAAATGAAAAAAATAAAGATTTTTTGGAAAGTAGACTTGAAGAGATTTCAAACAAGATATTTTGGGCCCAATTTGGACACTTGGAAGGCCTCCAAAATAGCCCTGCAAAAAGTGTTGCGCATAGAGCCTAGGCATTGTGCATAGGACAATTTTCTGCTCAATTTGCACTTTACTGTGCCATGACTATAATTTTTGGGTTTTCTCTCATGGATGATGTTTTTATTGATGTAAATGGTGACTAGTCATGTAAATAGGATGAATATTAGTTACGGGAGGGTAGATTCATTGGCTCAAAAGTTCTCTTGAAGTCAAATGAATCAGTTTCCTCCCTTTTAGAGGCAAGTTGTTAGGGTTGCCTAGATTCCAGTTTCTTGTTCAGCTTTTGATGGATTAGTTCCCCATCCTAGGGATTCGACCCCTGAGGATGGGAGAAGTTTGAATCAATGTCTATATCTTCTTCTTCTTTCTCATTGTAAATGGTTAGACTCAGCTGGATGCTTATGCTTTGAGTAGACATCATTTTGTATCAGTTTTAGCAGAAGATTAATGAAAAGTTGCAACTATTTCTTTATGATCCTTGTGGTATGATGTTCAGTTTAGTTTTCCCTATTTTGATCATATGTTAAAATGTTTTGTGTACTTCATCAATCATTTCATTGCTTTTAAGTGGACGTTTTCAAGTTGATAGGCGGAACCCATAATACTTATGCTTTGTTTAGGGAAAATATTCACAGTTTTTGTTTTCTTCAGTTTAGGAAGGATCCATGTTGCTCACATGCTCTTTCTAGCTTCTCACCTTTCTTGAATCACCTCACCCATCAATACCCTAGAGTGTTAAGCCTTGTGCCTACCTTGCCCCATTGAACACCTTGCAATTTTGACCTAATTTCCTTGCCCTAACTATTTGGCTCCTCCTAAGCCAGCAAAACCCTTCAAAATCAAATCAAACCTTGTGCTACTATACCTATCCTAATATGATTTTCTTGATCCAGTCATCTTGGTTGAGATCCTTACAGAGAGATCCCTCTCTTGGCCTAGTAGGGCTAGCTACTTGGCTAAGCATGGTTTGTGGTTACCCTGGCATTGCCTTCCTTCAGCCTGAGGTTCAATCTAGGTGTCAACAGGATACATAAAAATAATTGATGGAGCCCCAAGATATGGATGAGGAAGAAATAGCTGATGAATTTGAGGATATCATCATAGATAAGATGGAACCAATCTATAGGTTTCCACCCTATATGCCGCTGAGGAAGCCAACTACAAAGGTGACAAAGGACCTGGGTTCTATCAAATATAAGATATTTACCCCCTGGTTACCCAAGGAAGTGTCCATTATGGGAGAGTTATTTGCCAGGGTGCCACAACTGCGCATGGAGGACTGGGATTTGAATTATGGCAACAAGTATGCCCAATTTGATCCCAACAAGTACCTCCAATCCGATTATTATGAAGAAGCTGGAGTGATAAGGGTTTAGCCAATGAAGTGGGTAGACGGGATTCAACACATTGGGTTGCTGAATATGATTTATGTTCCACATTTTAGGTGCAACAACATAAACACAATTTGTGTGTGTCAACTAATGACATTGATACATGATGGGTGTATGTAGCTTGGAACATGATTCCTGATTGACGATATGTTAATCCAAAGGATCACTGCACTGCCTCACCAAGGAGCGAACCCTGAGGATGCATTTTTTCGGAAATATCAGGAGAAAAATTTGACTGATCAGATGAATAGTGACTTTGTCTTAGTCAAGAAGTCCCAGGGCTATGTTATTAGTTCTATTAAACATGAGGTTGTGTGTTTTTCCACGTCCATTTTGGCCAATAATATCATGAGGAAGTGTCGAGCAGATGAAGTGTCAACCCCAATTGTATCCTTGGCTGTGTAGTGCAGCAAAGGGGGTCTAGTTTAATTGGTTCAGGTATCTATGTAAGGATTTTTTACATTACTATCGAGAAGCTTAGGAAGAAGGGAAGTCATTCCACTATGCATCGTTATTACTCTTAATCGTATTGGTAGCATGGCGAACACCGGAGGATTCACAGTTCCCCAATGTGGAACTTGATGTGTGTGAGGCTGCGAAGTTTGCCTTGCTGTGGGCATCTAAGGTATTGACCCATGTTACAGAGAAAAAAATATGATGGGTTCTATTTGAGATGGATCTGTGCATAGTCATCAACCAAAGGTTGTGACTATCACCTGCATTATTTAAACAATATAGCGACATTGCCAACTTTAAAGCGAGTTTTGACATTGTCATTATCCACACCAAGAAAGATTTGGAGAAGGTATGGCATGAGCTACCATACTTGGTTTCTAAAGATGACATCTTGATGGTCATCAGTAAGTGGTCAAGTAATAGGCTTACCCCAACAAATGTAAGAGTGACAGAGAAGCCAGGCACAAGTAAGACCACTATAGGTACGTAGGTCGAAAAATCAGGGGCCAAGAAGGATACCACGAAGGTGCCTCTGAAGGTCACAATTGACCTCGAGGAAAAGACTACTGAGCACGCAATAGAGTATGAGACTGACGAGGGGGAACATGGTGGTGGAGACCCTGTTGTGGACACATAGGACATTGATTCCCCATTTATAATAAAGAAGTGTCAGAAGCAGAGTGCTAGTGGTGCGTGGAAGAAGCATAATTCTGATAAATCCACTAGCGCATAACCATTAGTCCTAACTGAGGAGGACTTTGATGAAATTAGTGACACCATCCATGCTGTAATAGAGGAGATGTGGCTGGAATATTGAAGATCAATACAAGGTAGTATTGACAAAGGTCTGGAAGGGTCTTAAAGAATTGCAGGTTTAGACGAGCATGATCCAAGTGAGCGTGGTTTAGGTGAGCATGAATCAAGCGAGTGTGGTTCCTTTGAAAACAAATCTTACCGCAGACCTCTGAGTAGTCCATTTTCTAGAAGGATCACTACACGTCGAGGCTACAAAAGAAAGGGAGATCACAAAAAATTAAAGAATCTGAGCCCCAATCTTGCAGTGCTCCCCCTTCAGATGTTGCATTAGCTACATCAGGGCATCACAGATGAGCTTAAGGTAAGGGAGCAATGAGCTATGTTGGTCATCAACGAAGTCAAAATAAAAAACCAACAGATGTTCAAAGAAATGAATAAATTGATGCAGGATCCGAAGGAGGTAGATGCACGCAACTAGTAGTTGGAAGAGGCCATAACCAAAGTATGAAGTGAGCTTCTAGAGCTTTAGATCCCATCCGAGTCAGCTTCAGCAGAAAAGATTTAGAAACTGGCAACAACAGTTAAAGAATCGAAGGAAGAGGTGGGCAAGGTTAGACTTGAATTGCACATGTAGATTACAGAACTTCAGATGAAGTTGCAGCCTACAATGCCACTGAAAGTTTGAGAGCAGCGTGAAGCTACCATAAAAGTTTATATGGCTCAGATAGCAAATTTAGTCAAGGGCTGTAGTCAAATTTTTGAAGATACAATGGAAGTGCGGGCCTCACTGTAGGAGGACCCACATGCACAGAAGATTGAAGTGGAGATCAGAGATAAGCAACTGTAGTTCGATGAGCGTAAATCAATGACACGGACCTTAGCACTTGTGTAACGGTTCACCTATCTCCAGGAAGGTCTCTAGGAAGGAACACTTTTGGAGGGATAGATTGATGAGCTATGGAGGAAGACACATGTCATCTCCACACAGATGCAGCCTTAGGAAAATGAGGCCTGCCAGCTCTCACAAGAAGTAGAAGGCAAATTGAAGAGCATGCATTAAACATAGAGGACAATCAACCTCGCAATAGAAGGGCTGGAAATAGAGGAGCTCGTGGACGAAGTTCAACAGGGTACATAGAAATGCACAACAATGCTTCATCCATTGAAGTTTGCATACAGAGGCCTGAAATCAAAGATTGAGGAAGTACCAGCTAAGTGACTCGAGAACGAGTCACATATTTGTGTTGGGGGCCTGTTGGGTAGGGGTCCCCTAGGTCTAAGTTTTGTCTGAGTCATGTAAAGACTCCACATTTTGAGGAGATGAGCATGATTAGCGTAGGGTTATAAGAGTCAAAGGGGATTTAGGGTGGGTCAAAGCCCCTTCTTTTGTAAAGGGATGGGATTGTCTAGAGGATTTTGAGCTCCACCCATGGTTTGTAGACCATGTTATTGTAAAGGTAAAAACATATATAAATGATATTTTAGCAATTCTAAGGGAATGAATAAATTTATGGAGGTAATGATTTGAGTCTAATTAGGAGATATTTATATATTTGGGTGAAGGGGAAGGCTCATGGAGTTGTGTGCATGGAGACCTTGGTAAGTCTATAGCTATGTGCATAGGGTCAGAAATGTTGTATCCTTGAAGACTTGAACTAATAAAGAAGAATTAAGACAAATTTTTGTATTTTCATATGTTCACATAGTTTATGTGTTTTATCTTGTTTATGATTTGTTTTGTACATTTCTTTTGTAATTTCATCGTGAAGGTTCAAACACTATTTTATATGATGAATAATACATGTTAGACTAGTTACGCATAGTTAGGAAATATGTTAAGTAGGAAAACACTTTACGATTGTAATAATAAGTTTAATAGTTCACGAAGGTCATATTAAGCCCTAAATTTTTAGAAACATTACAACCACACTGTAGAGTCCCTCTGGATGTAGAAACCTAGTTCTAGCATTCCCCAATATCACCTTGCATGAGACTGTTATCTGCGCTGCGTAGATCGTTTCCAAAAGGGAAAGAGGTATAGGGTTTTGTTGGTTAGTGCAACAAACTATAAACCTAGGTCTAATCCCCTGAAGCCAACATGAAGAAAATTATCAGGAAAATCTTGAAGAGATTCGTCAGGTGATTTTCGCAATTTTAAATTTTTTTGATTAAGAGATTTATGGTCATAAATAACAAAATCACAACACAATTCTCTAAGCAAGTGATCAAAATAATGTATAGAGGCTGCAGGAAATTTGTGACACCATTTATTTGTGCGCCCTTCGAACGTGAAAGAGAATAACCCACAAGCAATGTCATATGAAGGGACATCATACCTATCACATAAGCTAGCAAAAGCAACTGTGTCTTTGAACAAGGTTGTTCATCCTTGCCATTGAACTTATATTTGGACAAGTCATCTATAATGCTCAATCGCACATAAAAAGAAACAAAGTTAGAGAAACATGTCGGGGTTATGATTTGGACGAAAGTCATGAAATATGTGCAGAATTTGAAAACAAAATTCAAGGGATCAACTTGTTATCTGGTCCCCCTTCTAGCACCAGAAATGTTGACGGTGCTAGACTCGCCAACATTCAGGGGATTTCCCTAGTATGAAGTCCCAACTAGACCTCACACTGTTTGGAGTAGGAGTCCCAACTGTGGGTAGTAGTGTAATTCCTTGACTGCGTAGCACACAGAGATAAGTATGATAACTTTGGGTGAGAGCAATTGTGTGACCTCGTAGAGAGTGAAGTGTGATACATTAAGGTTTTGACATAGGGGGCAGAAAAGGAAGTGCTCATAAGGTCAGTGTAATCATTTTTTGGCTTCTGTTCCAACTCCTTGTCCATCACTTTGATCAGTTTCTCAATTTGTTGAGCAAGCTCTCGATCCTACATTTGTTCACCCTCTTCCTCAACTGCTAGTTGTTCTAACTCATCAGTCTATATGGGTGTTGTTTGCTCTGTCATTGCACCTTGCCTTTGTTCTTATTCTTCTTTCTACTTCTCTTCTCTTTTTCTTCTCCTTAATTCTTGTTCCTCCTTCAACTTCTTCTTTGTCTCCTACAACTTCAGTTCTGCTTCCTGCAATCTCTGTTTTTCTCTCTTCCTTCGCTATGCTCTCTTCATCCTCTGCTCCCTCTTTGCTTCCATTGCCAAAGTTGCCTTCTCTAATATAAGGTCTACCAGTTCATTTTGTAGCTTTTCTCTGCCTCTGGATCCTCAAAAACCTTCCTCTTTCCCTTGTCCTTCACTAGATTGTTGTTGTTGTTATTGCTTCCCGATTTTCTACTACCTATAGAGTAACCTTCCAAGATGTTTTTATACTGACCGGTTCATTGAGTCTATAGGAATTATAGCAGTACCTCCAAGGGTCCTCCTCCGCCTAATGAAATGCCCTGTGGATCCATGGAAAGTACACTCTCACACAATTTTCCTTACAAATACTGTGGGGATCATATGGATTAAATTCCTTGATGCCAAACTTGAATTTCACTGTCCTTGGTTTCAACATCTGCATCTTTCAAGATCTTAATCTTGTATAATTTGATCTGTAAAGGAAGAACGAGCCATGGTTCCTTATTCCCTGTGGATAGGTGATATGAAACTTCTTGCATGATTAGCTTGTTGGTGGCATACCTTGGTAGAACATGTAGAGACTTCTACGTGCTGAACACTTTGATGAAGGTGCCACCCAGTGAGGCATACCAATCTGCGATGTTTACTATTTCCTCCATTTCTCATGCAAGGTGGATCCTGCTCAAAGAGAGCTTGTGCAACGGGATAATAAAATGGTCAGTGAGCCTTGCCATCACTCCTCGATAGCTACAGTCATAAAAAAACTTGCAATAGGTATTGACGACAATAGAGTCTTTTGGTGTCCATGTCCAACTCATTCCAGGGAGCTGCTATTGGGCATAGATTGCATCCAATAAGTATGTAGACATGTAAAACCTTGCTTTCTCATCCTTGGTCAAATTTCAAGATTTAGCCACAAGGGTATTCAAATGATGATACAACAAGTCTGACTAATTGAATGGCTTCCCATTACTCACCAACTGGTCCAGTAC
The DNA here is from genome assembly GCA_000404065.3 of Pinus taeda. Taxonomy (NCBI): domain Eukaryota; kingdom Viridiplantae; phylum Streptophyta; class Pinopsida; order Pinales; family Pinaceae; genus Pinus; species Pinus taeda. The sequence continues at coordinate 1,004 of APFE030951787.1, read as the reverse complement.
GACTACCCACCCTTCAAGAAATGTTTTTTTGTTCTCTTGAGCGTATATTCTGCAAGAAAATATGATCAATAATTGATAAGCCTTCCTGAGGGACTTTGTGTAGGTTTTAACCCCGTACAGAAATTACCTGCATACAAATTCTAAATCACAAGAAAATAAAAAATGCGAGAGCATAACCCATAAAACACATATACACAGAGATTTCCCACTGGATCTCAAAACCGAGACTACCAGCTTGATTGTTCATTATATTCCTTTCAATGTTACAATACATATTTATACATGCCGAAGCATCCAATACCATGGACCGAAAACCATCGAGTCCAAAACTGTGGACCGAAAAACCATAGGTAGGTCCGCCCAACCTAATATAGGTAGTCGTGGAAAGAATATAACACAACCCAACAATCTCCCACTTGTTGTTTTCTTTCCACAGGGGGCCACAGGAGAGCTTAGTCATTTTTCCAGCCCCGAAACACCCATTGTTTCTCTACACCAAGAGAACTTCTCAGAGCTCACAGATTTTGTTAATGCATCTGCAGTATTCTTCAAAGTGTCCACCTTTACCCACAACACCTTTTGTCTTCTATCATATCCCTGACAAAGTGATACTGAACATCAATGTGCTTTGTCTTTGAATGATAAGCAGGGTTCTTTGCCAAGAAAATTGCACTTTGGCTTGTCACAGTCTATCCTTATAGCTCCCTGTACTAACCCCATACTTGAACACAATCTCTGCAACCAAACTGCTTCCTTGCTTGCATGAGTGGCTGCCATGTATTCTGCCTCTGTAGTTGATAGTGCCACTACAGATTGTTTCTTACTCATCCAACTGACTGCACCTCCAAATAGGTTAAACACATACCCACTTGTAGATCTTCTCTGATCCAGATCTCCAGCCCAGTCTGCATCAACAAAGCCACGGATATCCAACACTCTGTCCAATCCTGGTCTTCCTTGGTAGCACAAACCATAATCACTAGTGCCACGCAAATACCTGCAAA
>APFE030951786.1:0-13469 GCA_000404065.3 Pinus taeda | reverse complement strand
AGGATGTCCTCCTAGATTACTCTTGGGAGTTAAAATCATGAAGTCCAATGGATATTCCCAAGAGTCTAGGGAGACAGGAATGTCTTCTAATACACCATCTGGTTTAATAATTGAGCGATCTGCCAGTTGCAACAAAGTAGGTGTAAAAAGAAGATTAGGAAGTTTTAGTTGATCCATAGTCTGTCTACTCATAATGTTAATAGCAGCCCCTAAGTCAATCAAAGTATTTGATATTTCTACCCCATTGATATGTGTTTTAACAATTGGACTACCAGGGTTTACATACTTCTGCATGGTAACTTTTCCTATCATGATATCTGCAATTTTTCCCACCAGGTGGATCCTTCTGGTATCTCTCGGTTTCCTTCTTGGTCTTTTAAGGCTCAACTCCTTTATTGTTTTCGCTAGGATAGGAATTTCCTTAATGGCTTGTAACAAGGGAATCTTGATACAGACATTTTTCAATTCATCTAGGAAATTATAGTCAGGCAACCAAATTTGTTTTTCCACTCCTTTGTCAATTTGTAATCTTTCAGGAAAAGGAGGTGTGGATAGAGATGTAGGCAGCTCAACTATAGGAGTTGTGGGGGGGTAATTCTTTTTTTTTCCTTTCTGAATGTTTGGGTTTTGAAGAGATGCTTCAGTAGCCTTATTGGCTACAAGAGAATCTTCCTCAGAAATGCTTTGTTTTTGAACATCTATAGAAGGTTTATCCAGAACTCTACCTGATCTAAGTTGTACATCATTAAGAGGAGTGATCATATAGGCAGGAAATTGAAATTGTAGACCTTCCATCATGAAAGCATTTTGAGGGTTTTTATTATTGGGGTTCGGCAGTGGCTGAGAAGGAAGTTGATTTGACTTTTTTTGAAGCAAGAGTTGAGAATTTGAATGTTGTTGAGAGGATTGTTGTTGTTGTGGAAACGGCAATGATAATTGTGGATTTTGATTTGGAAATTGTGGAACTTGCTGATTTTGAAAAGATGGAGGATATTGGTAAAATTGAGCAAATTTCCCATAAGGATTTTGCATACCTTGTACCCATGATTGAAAAGGATTTTGAGGTTGGGACCAAGGTTGTTGCCAAGGATTCCAATTTGGTGGGGGTTGAAAGTTCATAGAGTTTTTAAACCCTTGATTTTGTTGCCCCTGCCAAGGTCTCCTTGCAACAAAACAGACAGACTCGATTGTATTTGGATCTTCTTGAAAGACAGCTTTAAGCCCAGGGATTGAAGGACAATCCTTGGTCTCAATATTCTCTAAACATATTACACATGTTTCTACAACTTTTGCATCCAAGGGACATTCCCTTAGAGCATGTTTCTTCCTACATTTTGGGCAAAATATGGCCAAAGCTTCAGCTTCTGCTTTCTGCTTATTGTGAATCTTAAGAGTGTCTAGTTGCTCACTAAGACTTCCTAAGATATCCGTTTTGAATTCATCAAGCATGTTGCCAATCTCAGCCCTACTTACTGATCTAGTTGCAGATTTGTTTGCTCTGATGAGAGAAGGATCTCTATGCCCTTTTTGAGTTTTAGATTTCCCCCTTGAGAGATGGACACATAGCTCTGTTGTATCATGAAGTGGAAGTTGAGATATGTCTCCTTTTCCCATCATGTTCAAAATATCTATCCATTCATCTCTAATGGATTTTAATAGAAGGGCTTTCAAGGTCTCCTCATCTAAGTTACTCATTTTTGCTCTTTTCAAGTTGTATTGAAATCTTTCAAGTAAATCCTCCAAGTTTTCATCTTCTCTTTGCACCATTTTGAATACCTCATCCTTGTGATTGGTGGGCATACAATAGTCCAGGTACCTATCCAAAAATGTTTGTTTCATATCATTCCAAGTCCTAATGGATTGAGTGAGTAATCCCATGAACCATTTCAAGGCTGCTCCTTTCAATGTTGAAGGAAACAGTTTGAGTTTTTGAGAGTCTTCCAGATAATCATAAGTTCGACACACAACCTCAAACTCAAATAGAAATGTTTCAGGGTCCTCATTTCTTAACCCATGGAAGTTTGGGAGGACAGATGGTGAGATGTTTTTCATTGTGGCTCGGGAGTCCTCATCGACTATAGGAAATCCGGATGAGTTATCTCCATCCCTATTTCCCCCAGTGTTACCTCTACCTCCTCCATTATTTCCTCCTCCTCCTCTACCTATACCTCTACCAAATCCGGTTGCTCCTTCTTCTTTCATGGTAGTTTCCTCGGAGACTTCAGAGTCCTCTGGTTCCTCTACCAAGGGTGAATGAGGAGGAATTTCTCCCTCTTCTTCCTTAGGTGATTCTACTTCTTCAATTACAATTTGTCTCCCTGTAGAAGGAAGGAAAGGATCTATTCCTAATTCAGATTCAATGGATGGTGTGGGAGAGTCAACTACTGCCTCTTGAATTCCAGGAATCCTAGGGCTAGGAGTGTGAGTTGGAGATGATGGAGGTGTCCCTTGTCTATTCCTTGAAGTAGATGGAGTTGTAAAAATCGAACTCTTGGCTCTAGCTAAAAACCTTCCCCTAGAATCTCTTGCTCTATGCATGTCATTTTTTATTTTTCTTCAAGTCAGGTTAATAATTCTCTTTCTGATCTTCCAAGTCACTCTAGGTGCAAGAAGAGAGCATACTCAAGAAACTATTAAATCAATAACTTTCTCTTTTCTGATCCTCCAGATCACACTAGGCGCAAGAGGAGAGCATACTTTGAGAGGTTATCAATTTTCCTTCCTTGAAATTTCCTTGTTTTTATATTTTTTTTCTTAGAAATTGGCTACCTAATTTCACTTCCCCGACAACGGCGCCAAAAATGTTTGGTCAATTTAGTGATGTCTAAATAGAAACTTTTAAATGTCAACCCGGGGCTCGTAAGCTGATGAAGTGAGGTGTACTGTATGTACTTAGGCAACTATTTCTTGAGCTTTTGTCGTTTTTAATTTTTAGGGTTGTTTTCAAGTATATCTCTCCTAAAGTGGTGTGACGAAATAAAGTGAGTGAAGTGTGTGAGATTGTGATGTGCTTTTTACAACTTAAAAGTACTCTACAAGAAAACTTGAAATGAAATCAATGCTTAAAGGAAAGTGAAGGCATCAAATAAAAGACTAATGACATTGGCCCAGTGCCTCTGTTGCTGCAAGGAAATGCAAATGAAATCTATGTCAAATAACAACTAAGCAATGTAAAACTAAAGTAAATCTATCTGAAAGAAAGATTAGTCACAAATACTTTAACTTCTTCTTAACCTCTTGCCTTTTAACTGAATGTATCATGTGATAAACAATTAAAAACAAGTCAAGCAATTGTGAGTTTCTGAACAACTAAACCAAGCTACATTAAGTGATGTTTTGGTCCTTAATAAAGATATTAAGTTATGAAGAAGAGACCATCAATAGATAAACAACTTGATATCTACAAACAAAAATCAAATATGCAGATTGACTAAATGATAATGATGAAATAAAGGCTGCAAAACAAAGAAGGTCAGCAACATAGACAAGATGATCACACATGTCACTAGTTGTGCAAAAGAAAAGCATGAAACTGTCCCTGGCACATCTAAGAAACCTGCATAACACACTAATCAGTCATGAAAAAGTACAGAAATGTAAACAAGTAGAAATTGAAATGTATGTACAGCTATCTAAAACACAGCAATTAAAGGCATTATATACATGAAATAAGAAAACGAAATGTGAGAAATCAAAAACACAGTACAGGCCTTTAGTAAACAGGGGCCCTCTACCTACTCCAGCCGTTTCAAAGATCAATCACACGCGTAAATGGAATAACAGTCTTCTCATGTATTGCGCATAAAATAGGAAAATACAGTGGGAGTTCAAAGGTATAAAAACAGTAGCTAACAACTAACTCCTCCAGCGTTCAAAGACGCTTTATTTATAATTGCATAAGGCGAACTAACTTAACGAAATCTAAGTAATTCGAACAGCTGAATAGAAACACGTAATCCTGCTACGTCCTCGGATCTAGGCAACGGTCATCGTGGGCATTCAATCCGCTGTTGGGTTATGTTTCCCACTACCTTCATAACTGAGGACGACGCCACCTGTTCTTCACGTGCTCTAAAACAGAACACGCAGAGCCGTGCCACCGCCAATGACCTCTGTTTGACTGAAGTTGCCTCCTCATTGACCACGGGCTTGGATGACTGGTTTGGATGATCTAGAGGGACACACACCATGTCCTTGATTCCACGAACTTGCCCATTGGTTGCCTGTGAACTCTAGGAGTAGGGAGATGTGTAGGTCTAATCCCCCGCTATAGAGGTAGTTATGTCACTAAATGAAGTAACTCAGGATATATGAACCTTCCATAAAGTGTATGAATGCTCTGACCTATGGTACAATTCACGCACTCTCCTAGGGCAGGAGATTATTCCCTCGCCTCTAACCATGTGTACACAGTACCTCCTAATAATGGGCTAGTGGTGAATGCTAGGACCTCTATTTGGCCTCCACCAAGCTACCAAAATGCAACCTCCTCTCCTGGGAATGATGGCTATTGATCTCCTATCAATGATACTGGCTATCAACCTCCTGGTTATGACCGGCTTATAGTGATCGACTATTGGCAATGACACCAGGGAATGATCATCAAGGACTCCTGTCTATGACTCCTGGCTATGACTCCCGGCTATGACTAGTGTCAATGAGAACTGGCTATGAGTGGCAATGATCAGCAATGATCGTCTACTGCTATGATTGTTTACTGCTGCTATGACTGACTGGCTATGACTGGAAAGTACTCCTGGCAAGGACTACCGTCTATCATTGGCTATTACAAGTGGCTACGACTGGCTATAACCTTATGGCTTTGGCTATTGGCTATGACCAGCTGGCTATGATGGGGACTATGACTAGGGGACTATGACTAGGGGACCATGACTATAGGCAATCCGCAATGAGAAAAGACAATGACTCCTGGGTGGGGGCTATGTAGCGACAATAAGGGGTTTTTGGGTAAGGTCCTGCTTTTGTCCGGTCGAGGGTGCAAAGGTTTTAGGATCGAGTAGGAGTTGTAGATTGAGGGTCTAGGTCAAGGGGCCTAATTCTTCCTGGAGGACACCTGGAACATAGCGTTTAATAAAACAACTGCGGAATCCGGGGTTGGCTGCGGAAATCGGGATCAGCTGCGGAAAACCCTGTGTAAACCCTGTATGAGCTGCGGAAACGCAGCACCTTGGACCAAAATTCTAAACCAAACACAGTCATTAACATAATTATAAAACCATGTAAAAGGTCCTAAAATACAACGATTTGAGCAAATTGATGGAGGGAATGAGTGGCAAAATAGGGAAATGAATAGGAAAAAGAGGCTGGGAGGATGTGTAAAGAAGTGTAGGTTTGAGGCTCAACAAGGACCTCCTCCATTTACAGCACAGAAGAATCCAGAAGAACCTTCTTGATCCTCAGCACAAAAGAATCCACAATAACTTTCTTCTTCAATCCAATAAACTCTGATTTATGTTGATGAGAAATTTTTATTATGTGATAGGTACATTGATATTGTGAATTTTCTTAGAGATTTTGAGTGTCCATCTGAACTTACAAATAATCAATGTAAAACATTGAAGTTGAAGGCCATAAAATATTGTATTGTTAATGGAAATCTATATTCAAATGACCCTATTAACATGCTTTTACTTTGCTTAATAGAAAATGAGACAAAAGGAATCATTGATCAATTTCATGCAGGTATTTGTGGAGGAAACTATGCTTGGAGGGATACAACATACAATATTTTAAGAGAAATAATTTATTTTCTTATTTTATTTACACAAGTGGGAGCAAAGGTTAGAACGTGTACCCAATGTCAAATGTTTGCTGGAAAACAAAGATTAGCAACACTTCGACTAGTTCTAGTACTATTCCAAGCAACTTTCCTTCAATGGGGATTGGATTTCATTGGTGAAATTCATCCTCCATCAAGTAGTCAGCACAAATGGATATTGAATGCCACATATTACTTTACCAAATGGTTAAAGGCCATTTGAGTTATAAATACAACTGACACTATATTTATTAAATTTATTGAAGGGTCTATATTGTCTAGGTTTGGATGCCCCCAACAAATAGTGGCAGACAATGCAACAACATTCAATAGTGTCAATATGATTGAATTTTGTCAGAAATACCAAATATCCTTACATCATTCTACCCCATACTATCCACAAGGAAATGGATTGGTAGAGTCCTCAAACAAGAGTTTGGTTAAAGTCATAAAGAAAACATTATAGGATCACAAAAGGAGTTGGGACAGTCATCTCATATATGCACTTTGGGCAAACAGAATCCTCCAAAGAGATCAACAAGTAAATCTCCTTTTCAGCTTGTTTATGTTAAGGAAACTATATTTCCTACACATCTAGCTTTTCTTGTCATGAAGTTTTTACAAGAAAAAAATGAATAGCCTAATGATTTTTCCAGAGGAATAAACCAAATTATAGAACTTAATGAAAATAGAGATGAAGTTCATTATAAGCTTCAGAAATATCATAACAAAATGAAAATTTTGTTTGATGGAAAAGCTAGAGAAAGAGATTTTAAAGGATGAGATTTGGAGATGGGATGATAGAACAAAAAATAAAGGAAAACATGGAAAGTTTTATAATCTTTGGTTTGGAACTTTTAGCATTGCAAAGGTAAAGGGCAATGATAATTTTATTCTACAGAACTTCGAAGGACGGTATTCCTCATTTCCTGTTAATGGGAAATACTTGAAGCATTACATTCAATATTGAGGATTTCCTCATTCATTCATCATTACTATATTACTGAAGTGTTTTATTTTACATGTAGTGTGTAATTATTTTCAACAGAGACTCCATTAGCTCGAGGAGAAGGCACATGGATCTGCAAGTTCTCTGCATCCTGCAGGAGGAAGCAGTCCCTAGTTGGAGCCGATGTTGTAACATATTTGGTTTTAATAAGTTAGTTTTTGTTTATTAAAGAAGGTATAAAAAATATAGAATAAAAAATGATGAAATGAAACCCCATCAAAAGAAAATCAAAATTTGTACAAGTAAGCAAATTTAAATGCCACTTGAAAAGAATAAAATTACATTGCAAGTAAACTACAACTTTGTGTGCATCTTGCTTAAAATTCCATAGCCTAATGGTTTGATTTGAATCATATAGCTTAACCATGATGAAATAATTTACATTTATGTCCTTAGATTAGTGAATAAGTTCACCAAATAATTTAATCTTGGTAGAACATGATTATATAGAATAGAATAAATTTTGGCCAAATGATGTATTAAACTAGGGTTGCAATAAAATTAGGACAGTAAATGGCTACTACAACTAATGCTCCAAACTATAGATTAATATTTGTTTAATTAAGGATTAATTACCTTTTATGGGTGATTAATTTTCTGTAAATAAAGGTTTATGATGTTTTCCATCAAAGTCATAAATGACAAAAGAATTTTGTTGTGAAGCGCTATCAAGCAGATACTTTTGGATGATGATTCTCTTCCCTGCCCAGATCAATGGAGGGGAAGAAATTTCACACCACCTTCTACCTATTAATGTTAACGGCAAAGGGGGGTCTGAAAAGATGTTTCCTTTATGGTAGGGCCATTGCAATGTGTCGCCTCCTCTTTACCTCGCACTCCCCCCCACCCCACCCTGCTCATTACCAATTAACACTACCACCCCCTTGAAATCGGATCATCCCACTTCGTCCATACATCATTCTACCAACAGTTATGCATGTTTCTTGCACCTTCCTCCCACTAATCCTTTTCCTCCACATGTCCATATCCATTATGCTCCTATCCATTTATGCTCCTATCCATTTCTCCCATCCATTTCTTCTATCCATTTCTCCTATCCATCGCAGTACATACCCGTTTCTCCTATTCATTACCAGCTTCTCGTTGGCCATCAATGTACAACAGTCCCATTTGGTAGCAGTTGCATCCTAACGGTTATGCACTTCGTCGTTATAAATAAACCCCTCGTCCCCTTCGTGTGATTTCCCTAGTTCTGTTTCAATTTGTGATTTACAGGTTTTCAAGCTTGGCTTGTTTCTGTGCTTACCTTGCAACATAGCTAGATTTACTGTTTGAACACACACTGCTCTCTGTTAGGTATTCCTACTCCTAGCCTTCTATTTATTTTTCCACTGATTTTTACAAATTGAACCAAAAAGAAAGGACCAACCCTCTGGTAGTAAAATCTCATCTCAGGAAAATCCCAAAGTCATTGATATCTTAGACCTTTACCACATCCCCTTAGCTGACCAATTTTTTAAAATTGTGGATATAGAGTGTGAATTCGATATGTTCAAATTGTACCATTGGTTAAAACAAACCTATCAAGAATCAAAAGATGAAATTAACCTATGAGAATCCTTATTTCCCATGTTCATGTTCCCTCAGACTCATCCATTTCCTGACTTAGTCATGTGGTGTCACGCTAGGTACAATCCCCCATAGAGAATAGTGGTAGCTTAGAATGGAGACATTTTGATACCTATCACACCTGAAACCATCAATAAGATGCTTCTTATTCCTGAGAATTATTCCCTTAGCCATTTATCTACTGATGTCCTCATTTGTTGATACCATAAGCTCACTTTCCCCCAAATATATCAAATTTGAGAGATCTTTCTTCTAGATGATGTTGAACTTCCTAAAAAGAACCGTCCTTATTTTGTCTCAATGTCCCCTAAGAGAGTTAAACATATCATCTCTTTAGTTTCTTTCCTGTTATGTTACCAAACAGACCAATGGGTAGATGAACCTGTTCTGGGTTATTTGTCCATCTTCTCCAAATAAGACAAACCAACATGCATCTCTAATTACAAAAAATTTCAGGCTGAAAATATGCATTAACAATTAATGAAAATCACTACTGAGGGAGTATTCAAGTATCCTTTTGTGCTAGTGCATATGTTCCTTTTCCAACAAGGAGACATCTTTCTTATAACCTTACATAAGCGTGATGATCAACAAGTAAATCAATGAGTTACATAGTGTACCTCACTGGTCAGGAGAAACTCAATTGGGTTCAAATTTTCAGATTTTATTGACTGCTTTATTTATCCAGTTGAATAGATTCTCACTAGACAGACTGAAGCTAGAATCAACCCAAAAATTAAAAGAATTATGCACCTAAGTGACCAAGATAAGATGGGATACTAGTATCTTTACGAGAATTACAAAGAGATTATGGTGTATGGTTGCTAGTTAGCTCCATACAAATTTCTTAAATATGTTCCAATGAGAATTTTCTCTCTCGAATACATAAGGAAAATGATCAACATGGAAGAGCTTCATTTTGTTTCAAGGAAGAGAAAATATTAGTTTAAGATCAAGTTCCAAGTGGGATCCTTTATTTGTAATACCATATAAACTAGAATTGAAGTAGATTCAATCCTCAAGTAGATGGGATTCCAACCAAGTTTTACTTGGTCTTATGACCCATATAATATAATCTCCAACTTAAGGGTGGAACATGAAAACACGCCTTACAATCATACTCTAGGACCAGGAATTGAAAAATACAAGAATCAGGAACAATGGGAGGAGAACGCACTTCAGGAAACATAAGAACAAATTTTACTTGCTTCTACCCTCCAAACTCCCTCTTCTCAAATCAAGAAGGAAAAGAGGCCAAGAGAGGAGTCTTCATCTTTAGTAAATGGTGCAAAGGAATTTGTTATTTATCAGAACAAACAAATGAATGCCTCCAAAGGTACTATTGTTCAAGGTCTGAAAGAGCATATAATCATCGATCTAGATGATTCACAGGTTTCTATAGGGTCAGAGGAAAATTTCCTCGGCACTCCATCCTCCTCTTCAGTTTCACATAATTTATTGGAGATTACACAGTCAACAGGAGTAAGTGAGAAAGAGGAGCCAAACATTTTCCCAAATTTTCTTTAAATTAAGTGGAAGAATGAATCTCTGAAGGCAAATGTCTATGCTTAATTTTTGAAGACGACATTGATTCACATCATAGGTTATTGACAGCCTTGTTAGTGAAAAATGGATCATGCAAATGGCATTCCTACAAGCTCAAGTTCCTTTTCCAAAGGCTTCTTCAGACTACAAGAAGACCATATTTTCCTTTGATGCCAACCAGATACACCCTATTGACCAAATGGACATGCATATATAGTCTGGAGATATGCTTTTCTCTACCATGACTAACACTGTTATGGCATTGTCAAAATTGAGAGCAACTCTTTCAAATGTGAAGTCAAAGTTAAAGATAGAAAAGCTATCCCCTTTGGAAAAGGCTAACAGGGTTAAATCATTATAAGACTTAGTGATCAAAATTGGGTATGATCCCATTGATGTTAAAGTCGCGAAGGACATTACCAAAAAGGAGAATGTGGATATTAAGGCGTTAAGGAAGAAACTCAAATTATCCTCTACAGAGGATCCTTAAACTAGGGAGATAGACCAATGTGAGTAGCACAAAGAAGAAATGCTCAAATTAATCATTGACCAAAATATACAAATAAAGAGGATCGAATAGAAGTTAGAAATCATTTCTTAAAGAAAAGAAAGAATCTTCTCGAATACCCATAGCCCCAATCACAACTATACCCATCACACTGGCAGGTACAATAAGGGAATCAACATCAGCAACAACAAAGTCTACATCAACAACAGGTGATTTAAATAGAGTCATACAGGAGCTATCTCTCCAGAGATATGAAAATGAAAATCTTCATAAGAAATTCAAAAATCAGAAGACACAGAAGATTAAGAATGATACTCTTTATGTTGAAGAGATGCATAAATCCCACAGATTGACAAGAACGATTGAAGAATTGGAAAGTGATTCACTAATGGCTCAGATCTTGGCGAAAGCCAAGGAAACTATTTGGGGCATATATCAGTCAAGCTAGAACTGATGTTTGGCCCTTAATACAGATTATTTTTGAATAGGAATAGCTCATTAATAGATACCAGACAACTATGGAAGAAGTCATCAAATTCAATTCAAAAACTAGGGTCGAAATGGAAGAGATTCAGATTATTGATAGGATAGAAACTATTCTAGAGATTAAGAAAGTTTTGTATAAAAATAATATCATGAGTGAGTTGGAGACAAAGTGCCCTAATTTCAAAGCTATTGTCTATAGGTTTCATTTCAAGTTCAACTTGGTCAACCAAAGAAGACTGCTAAGATTATTGGCACCAAATGACAAGTTAATAAGTTTGGAGGAATATTTCCAAAAGCTTTATACAATTGCAATTGATAAAGCTAAATTGGAAGGTATCAAAGGTCACCTTACAGGGAAGGAATCCTTAGAGGCTTTGAACTTTGATATAATAATCAAGCATGAAATTAAACATATCTTTGTTAATAAGCCTACATTTGAAAAGTATACCAAGGTTGATGAAGTCTATAGGAAATTGATTAATGTTTCTATACCAAGTGAAGATATATTGGATCACTTGTGTGAAATCATCGAGTAGCTTTCATCACCAACTGACAGAAAACAAGACAACACATTTTAGGGGCTAGATCATTAACAACTTCCTTGAAGATTGTGCCAGCAACTCACTAGTTTTGGGATTCCTATATTTTTTTATTTTATTAAAATAATTTTTTAGAAGATCACTCCTTTTTATATAAATAACTCTTCCTTCGAGTCATTATGGGTTGAACCCTTGGATGAGCTCTCAAAGAATAATTGTAATTGTTGACACCTAATCCTCAGTGATTGGGGGAATTGAATGTGAACAATCATCAAGAAGATGAACTGAACAGTCACATTCATGTATATAATAGATAGTTGGCTAAATGAATAAATGAATCAGTTTTTCTGGAGTTACTCCTGGCCTGACATGGTATCAAAGCACAGGTCCCAGGTTCTTTTTTTAATCTTGTCTTGTAACTCCTCTGTCCACTGCCTGCCTTCTGCTCCTCTGTCCACTGCCTACCTTCTGCTCCTCTGGCGACTGCTTGACATTCCTTGTTGTTTAACGCATGGGTTGGTTCGACTATTCCTCTGCCTGAACGCTGCAAGTTATTAAACGTCTGTTTTGGTAACGCTGCCTAACATGGCAACAACGTTGTCTGTTTGAAACGCCTGCCCGTTCCTGTGCATTGCTCGCAGATTACATTGGGAGCAACTATTAATCACTGTTGTTAAAGGTCGGATTCCATTTTATATCCTTGAAAGTGCTTTGAATATGTATCTGGAACTTGCTATTAAGCTATAGTTCTCACCCCTGCCACAACAAAGGGCTTTTTGCTCTCTCATGTGTATGTCCTCTTATACTTGAAATTTGGATTAGGTTTGGAATTATAAGCAAGTGTTTTAAAACGAGGTAACAACGAGAGCGCAAATTGCTGTAGTTGCTTCAGATGCAAAACATTGGATCATTATTTCAGAATCCCGAGGAATGGCATAAAATTCTAGTTCTAGTATTCGATTAGCTGCACAAGCATGGGTTGACCTTTAAATTACTGTTTGATAGCATTGTCAAAACTCAAGGTTGAGCAGTTTTTGTGAGAGGTTTTTATGTACATTTCCATGTTATGCTATTGCCGCATTTTTTTATGTTCAATGATGTTTGATACTGTATGCTACTGCCGATACTATGAGTATTGAATAACTGCCACAACGTTGATACTATCATATTATACGAAGCATCTCATATAATATATATATTGACATATATCATTCATGTTTATATTATACGACCATGGTATAGCAGCAGAAGTTTCTCATACTTTTAGATGCCGAGGATAGCAGCAGAAAATTTGACTATATAGTAGCAGAAGTTTTTTTTCATAAGAGCAATTTTTTTGCCATCAGAAGTATTAGTCTATCAGCAAAAGTTTTTTTTATCAGCAGAAGTAATCTTTTACAGAATGCATTCAATCATCTCTATGATAGGAATAGTTCTCACTGGACAGGAGAACTATCCTGACTGGTCCTGGATGGTACAACAGACCCTCATCTTCAATGAGTTGTGGAAAGGAGTGTGTGTCGGAGAAGGAGACAATGACGTAGAAAAGCCTACATCAGACAAAGAGCTCGCCATCTGGGAAAACAAGAACAACAAAGCGTATGCATTAATCGCAACATCTGTAAATAAGGAGGTGAGCCGCCACATTTCATCATATTCAACTGCCTTTGAAGCTTTACAAAAGCTGAAAGAACTCTATGACTCACATTATGCACTTGAAGTTGTCCAACTTATGATTAAACTCTTCACTCTTGAACTGCAAAATAATGATCCTCTTGCTCTTGCATCTGAAATAAAGTCTATAATGCATGATATCAAATCCACTAAAGTTGAGCTGGATATCTCTCTTATTGCTTTTCTCAAGGCACTGTATCCTACATACTCCAATTATCTTGAGTCTTTGCAAGCAAATGGAAATCTCAAGGATATAACCTTTGACTCTCTTGTGAAAAAGTTTGCTGAAAGAGAAAAAGCCTTTGGAAAGAAGACAGTCCCTGAATCTTCTGAAGAGAC
>APFE030951783.1:0-25447 GCA_000404065.3 Pinus taeda | reverse complement strand
TGGACAGCCCAACAGATTCCATTTCCTCAACACCAGCAATCTCTTTCCTTACCATCTAATGCTCCGCAGAATAACCAGTCAATCAGACCCCAACTGCCTGTGCAACCTAACCCCAACCCAAACAATAATAAAGCCCTGCAGGTAATTGATATTCAAAGGCAACCTATCTCCCCTATGCAATGTAATGACATCCATTTATGCTCTGGGAGGATAGTTGAACCCATCATTGATGACATTACTGACTCTGAAAAAGACGAAACTAGAAAGGAAAAGTCATCTAACAACAATGATGAAACAGTTGAATCATCTTCTAACAAGACTGCCCAAACAGCAGAGCCACCCTTTCCTGAAAGACTGGCTCTTACTAAAACATTTGAGCCACCTGCTTTCAACCTTTTATGAGAACTGCAAAATTTATATGTCAAAATTCCGTTATTGTAAGCACTAAGAGATGTTCCTATTTATGCTAGAACTGTTAGGGATATCTGTATTAAAAAGCCTGGAAGAAAAGCCAAGGAACCCCTCACAGTTCATGTGATTGGAGAACTGACTTCTTTGATGACAGAAAAAGACCCCCCTGTGAAATATGGTGACCCCGGTCACCCTACAGTAACAGTTCAGGTTGGTAAAACCTTTGTCTCTAAAGTTCTAGTAGATCTAGGTGCTACAATAAACATTATGACACTCGAAACAACACAATTACTGCAGTTGAAACACTTAATTAGGGAAACTCCAACTATCCTAGAGCTGGCTGACCACTCTACAATTAAACCCGAAGGAGTCATTGAAGACCTGGTAATTTCCGTAGAATCTAGGAATTACCCAGCCGACTTTGTAGTGTTACAAACTAAAACAAAGTTGGGGGGTCATCCACTGATTCTAGGAAGACCTTGGCTGGCTACAACAGATGCTTTCAGCAACTGTAGGTCTGGATCAATGACAATATCTAATGGGCAGGAAACCAAACAACTGACACTTTATCCTCATGCCACACCCATGATTAATAACGACAATTCAGTATGGGTAGATTATGAGGATGAGGAAACCCAACCTATCTTAACTGTCGGACAAGCTTTAACTTTCAAAGACTCAACCGAAGATGAATTAATTAGCAACTTCATTTCTGAACCTTCTTCGGTCAATCCAGAAATACACAATCACTTCACTGTAATCTTGGAATCTAAATCCCAGCACAACCTTGAAACTGAAAATCTACCTCAGACATTAGCTGGTAGCCCCTCCAAAAGTATAACAGTAGAAATCGAGCCAGGTAAAACGTTAAATATAAATCCTAATCTAACAGATGATCAAAAACAACAATTAATGAATCTACTCAGAGAAAATAAAGAGGCATTCGCATGGGATTATACAGACATGAAGGGGATTTCTCCTGAACTATGCACTCACCGCATTTATATTAAAGAAGGATCTCGCCCAGTTTGTCAACCCCAACGACGAATGAATCCCAATTTAAGGGAAATAGTAAAAGAAGAACTTCAAAAATTGTTGAATGCAGGATTTATATACCCCATATCTGATAGTGAATGGGTTTCTCCACTAGTAATTGTACCCAAGAAAAATGGGAAATGGCGAGTATGTGTGGACTATAGAGCCCTAAATAAGGCCACCCAGAAAGACCATTTCCCTTTACCATTCATTGATCAGGTATTAGATAACTTGGCTGGTAAGAAATTCTTTTCCTTTTTGGATGGATTTTAGCGGATATAATCAGATAAAGATTGCACCCCAGGATCAGGACAAAACCACTTTTTACTAGCCCTTGGGGGACCTTTGCTTATAGGGTTCTTCCATTTGGGCTATGTAATGCCCCAACAACATTTCAAAGAGCAGTGATAGGGATCTTTTCTGATATGATAAATGATTCCTTAGAAATATTCATGGATGACTTTACTCCTTATGGCACAACCTTTGAAGATGCCCTACAGAACCTTGAAAAAGTACTTAAGCGATGTATATAAGCACATCTTGGCTTAAGTACTGAAAAATGCCATATGATGATGAATGAAGGTATTGTATTGGGTCACTTCGTTTCATTTTTAGGAATTCAAGTCGATCCCGCTAAAATACAGGTAATTTTGACCCTCCCTATCCCCATAACCCAAACTGAGGTGAGAAGTTTCTTAGGACATGCCAGGTATTATAGAAGATTTATCAAGAACTTTTCTAAGATAACTTCTCCTCTGTTTGTGTTACTAACGAAAAATGTTGAATTTAAGTGGACTGATGATTGTGAAAAAGCATTCGATGAGCTTAAACATCAGTTGTATACAGCTCCCATTTTGAGAGGACCTGATTGGGCACTCCCCTTTCACATATCCTTTGATGCCTCAGACACTGCCATTGGAGCTGTCCTGGGACTAGAAGAAAACAGTCTTCCTTATGCCATTTATTTTATTAGTAAAAACATGACTCCCGCAGAACTTAATTATACTGCTACTGAGAAAGAATTCCTAGCAGTTATTTATGTTATCAATAAATTTCGGCATTACATTACTGGTTATACTACTTTTGTGCATACTGACCACTCGGCCATTAAATACTTAATGATCAAATTAGTTACAAATGCTCGAGTCACTAGATGGTTACTGTTATTACAAGAATTTGATATCACAATTGTAGATCGACCAAGAAAAGAAAATGTAGTTGTTGATTTCCTTTCTCGGTTAAAAACTAACGAAAATATTCCAGTAGATGATTCTTTTTCCGATGAGTATTTATTTGCAGTATCTGCTCACTCACCTTGGTATGCAGACATTGCTAACTACTTAGTTGCAGGAAAATTACCATCACACCTATCGCATAGAGAAAAAAGGAAAATTATTTAGCAGAGCGCTAGGTACAGCTGGATAAGCGGCTGTCTGTTTCACACAGGACTCGATCAGGAGATCTGGAGATGCATTGGTGAAGATCAAATTTATGATGTACTGAAAGCTTTCCACGATGGCCCTTGTGGAGGACATTTCGCAGACAAAAGAACAGCACACAAGGTTCTCAGGATGGGATATTACTGGCCTCAATCTTCAAAGATGCAAAGAAATATGTCAGGGCCTGTGATAGCTGTCAAAGAATGGGCCAGCCTAATCACAGGGATGAAATGCTACTCAGTCCCCAGATAATTCTTGAACCATTTGAAAGATGGGCACTAGATTTTATAGGTCCCATTAATCCTCCATCCAATCAAAGAGTTTACATACTAGTATGCACGGATTACATGACTAAGTGGGTAGAGGCTAAGGCACTCATCAAAGCTAATGAAGAATCAATATTAACATTTTTATTTGAAGAAATCTTCGTTAGGTTTGGACTGCTTAGGGAAGTAGTCATTGATGAAGGACCTCCGTTTAACTCTCATGGATTCAAAGGCACATTGCAGAAATACCATATTAAGCATAAAATGACCACACCTTATCACCCCCAGTCAAATGGGCAGGTGGAAACCACCAACAAAGCCATAGAAGCTATTCTGACAAAAACAATAAAGGAAAACAGGAGGGACTGGTTTCAAAAGTTGCCTGAAGCACTATGGGCTTATAGAACCACTTGGAGGAATACCATGGGCTTTTCACCCTATGAGTTAGTTTTTGGTAAAAATGTTGTTTTCCCTTTGGAGTTTGAAATCAAAACTTTAAGGACTGCTTTAGCTGTTAACCTTGATTTGACTGATGCACAGACAGCCAAGTTGCAGCAGCTTCAGGATCTGGACGAGAAAAGATTGGATGCCATCCACCAAACAACCATGATTCAGCAACAAAGAACCAAATGGCATGACAAAACTATTAAGCAGAAGCAGTTCCAGAAAGGTAACTGGGCTTTACTGTATGACTCCCGTTTCGAGAATTTCCAAGGTAAATTAAGAACAAGGTGGCTAGGAACTTATGAAATAGATGCTATTTTTCCAAACGGAACAGTCAGACTCTTAACGATTGATGATAATAGAACACCGATATTAGTGAATGGGTACCGACTCCGTCCGTATCAACGGCCTGTTTCTAAAGAGGATTTCAAAGTTACCTGCATGGCAGAATTACATTATGTTTTTTTGGGGGAACATGCTGCCCCTCAAGGCACTTAAATTTCTGTTCATTTATTTACTTTTTAGATTAGATTTCTTAACTAATAATCCCTACCAAGGGTTGCCATGTTACAATTAGTTTTTTTGCAGATCTTACTTTCAGAGGGTGGCTGAGAATAAAAATTCTAAAAGAATCACTTTGCAGCTTGGGAACGTTCTTCGGACCATAAATCAAGTTTTACATCATTTCCTGTTGCTGCAACACCATTTCCTGTTGCTGCAACACCATTCCCTGTTGCTGCAACACCATTTCCCGTTGCTGCAACACCATTTCCTGTTAATGCAATATCATTTCCCCGTTGCTGCAACACACTTTCCGTCAATACGACACCATTTCCCCATTGCTGCAACACCACTTTCCTTCAATACGATATCATTTCCCCGTTGCTGCAACACCACTTTCCGTCAATATGACACCATTTCCCCGTTGCTGCAACATCACTTTCCGTCAATACGACATCATTTCTTCGTTGCCGCAACACCACTTCTCGCAGCTGCAGCACAAGCTTATGTTCCGGGACCAGCCAAGCACTCTAATAATTACACGTCGTCACTACTACTTCCTGTCAGATCGCTTGTATTTTCACGATTAAAAACCCGTTCAAATTATGATTAAGCCAGCAAAAGACAAGATAAGACTTTTTGCGCGTGATTAAAGGTAAAAGTAAAGGTACGCATGTTTAAGTGTGAATATTAAATTATAGTTAATGCGGAGATGTGATACGACTGCCGAAATCATTATACTGCCAATCAAATCATTCAGTCGTAGATTTGGGGGGGATTACCAAAATATCGTAATTATTCCATAACACGTCAATCGCCGCGACCCTTACTCCTCGCAGTAATATCTAAAACTCACCTCGCCGTGGCATATTCTCATTTGTAACGGTTTGCTCTGTTTCAAACTCGGTAACTAGGCTCTGCATTGTGTATTTTCGCCGGATCAGCAGCTATGGGGGGAAATCTGATCACATATGAACCTGGCACAACAGCACTACTAGAACTCTACCCCGAGGTTTACCAAATTTTGCTGCAAGCAGGATGGGTAGACTACTTTAGAAGGCTCCCGGATTTCAACACACAACAGGTGTTGGAGTTCGCATGTAATTTAAGAGAAGGATTTTCTACAGTCCAGGGAGTACATATTCCGGTAACAGAGGAAGACGTAGCCCAAGTCTCCGGGTTACCGACCAACGATACACGCTGGTTTAGTAGGAAACATGTGATTTTGAATGCGCAACAAGGCTTCTTCCTACCAGGCGAGCACGTAGAAGCCAAAGGCAGAGGGGTCGCACTTCAGTCACTGCCTCCACCATGGCCAAAGGTCGCGGAGTTTGTCAAGCAGTATTTAACTTACGAAGGTCGTTACCAGGTAATTTACCAACACGACTTCGTTTTGTTAAATCATTTGAGGCATCTTCAATTGATAAATATGCCTTATTATCTATTGGGTTGTCTGAAAAATATGTCGCATTTTACTGAAAAAGCGAAGAATCCGGCCCTTTCCTTGAAACACCACCTATTAGCCCAACTCTTAATAAATAGAGGCTTTGCTCTAAATCATCCACCCCCCATCATTAACCCTCCCCAGCAAATAGAAGAAGATCCTCAGCAGGAAGAGGAAGTTCCCCAACGACCACAGCAAATACCCCAGGAAGTTCCCCAACAACCACAGCAAATACCCCAGGAAGTTCCCCAACAATCACAGCAAATACCTCAGGAAATTCCCCAGCAATTAGTAGTAGAAACACCCCTGCAGAGGACCCCATCTCCCAGTGAAGCTCAACCATCTACCCCCATGCTTCATATTTCCACTGATGACTCTGATGATAACACCCCCATCATTTTTCTTAAAAGGAAAAAGCAGCAGAAAACTGAAACTCTACCAAAAAAGAGAAGAACCAGGGCTTCGATTAAAGCAGCTGCTATTCCCTATAGTCCCCCCAGTCTGAAGGAAAGTGACCGAAAAAGAAAAATTACTGATTTTCCTGCCTCCTTAAAGAGGCAGCGAAAACGGTTGACTGCAGCTAAAACCCACCAGCCCTGTGATCCACAGTTCTCCACCCATCACACTAACACCCCGCATTCCAATCATTCCGGAGTAGTCCCTTTCCTCACCCTCTGGGGCTGAGATGTAGAGCGTTGACAGTTTTGTGACATCATTTTCTGAAGCAGCTGCTACACAAGAACCAGATGCCGAAAAATCTAAAGTAGACACCCAAGGTGATATTGGGCAAGTGGCTGTTACACAAGAATCAACCACTGACCCAACAAGTGACACACAAGAACCACCCGTTGGGGATGCAAATGACCAAATGGATGCGAAACAACAATCCCTTCCTCTGTTAGAGCCTGCAGATACCCAAGCCCCGCCTACCATAGCCTCCCTGCAGGAAGAAATTGAGTTTTTAAAATCTCAAATTAAGGATTATTAGCAGGAGATAATAATGGTTAAGGAAGCCTATCAGAATGAATATAATCTCCACTTCTTAGCACAGGTAGCGTCTGTAACAGAAAAGAGTCAATACAATGAGTATATCTGCAGCGAGTGTGGTGAACTGTACACTCAAGCAGGATATAAGGTAGTCCAGGTTCCAATGACCGAAGTTAATCCACAACCCTCTGCTATTGGAATCAAAATAGAGCAACCTGCTGCTGTAGTCAAAACAGAACAACCTGCTGCTATTGTTAAAACAGAACAACCTGCTGTCACACAAGAACCAGCAGGAATGGCAGCAGAAGAAATGCAACAACCTGCTGTTACACAAGAACCAGCAGGAGTTGCAGGAGAAATGCAACAACCTCCTGTCACACAAGAACCAGCAGGAGGTGCAGGAGCAGAGAAAGAACAACCCGCTGTCACACAAGAACTAGCAGGTTTTCTAAAGATTGTAAAAGAAGAAACAGAGCAGCCTGCTGTCACATAAGAACCAGCAGGTTTTTCAAGAGTTGTGGAGGAAGACATAGAACCACCGCGGGCCACCCAAACTACTACAAAACAGAGATCCTTTTCTGACGCTTATGCACAGAATGAACCCCCCTGTGTCAGTGATGCTCACACGGAGACCTTTAGTTTTCAACAACTAAAGGACACATGGAGAACAGAATACGAGCTTTCACAAGAGAAGGCATTCCAGCAGCAAAAGTCGGCTTGGTTCAGCTATGCATATAGAAATTGGGATGCACTGGAACAGTCTCGAGTTCAGCATAAAGAAAATAAGGAGGTAAAAGCTAGGCTGTCCCGTGCCTTCGATCTGGTTCAGAGGGTACTGGCTACAAGAAAACCCTCTTTCAATTACGCAGTATTCTTGAGAGAACGGTTGGTGTTCTTACAAATAAAAGCAATTAGAGATGGAAGACCATACCAAGTTGATACACCTGATCGATTTATTGAAACATTCAAAGAAGCACCACATAATGATCAAAACTTGCTTTGTGAACTCTATCTTCACAATGAGGCCATGCCTGAAGATAGAGCAATGAATATACTCCCTATTGTTGGTGATATCCAAATAAGAGCCTTCATCTCTTTTCTAGCTAATCAATTGACTTGGAAAAATGCCTATATGTCAGTAGAGCATAATGAGCACAACTGCCTCCTTTGGATTCGAAATGAACCACAGAATGCAGCTACCTTCATTGCACAACATCAGAATTATATAAGTAATCCAAAATTGGCTGATCATATCAGGAAGCTACAGACAGCGGTCTTGCAGGACTGTCAACATTATGTAAAAACAAAAGGGGCACTTTCCATCGAAGCAAACAAGTTATTTTGGGAACATTGTCCCAAAGAGAGACAAGAATATCATCCTTACAATCCCCTCAATCTTCAGGTAGCAATTTCACGCATACCTTATTATGTCAAATGTATGGAAAACTGTGCTGAGAGCTGGATTGGCTACCATTTTCATTTCCCTCTCTTGTGGTTACCTGGTCAGCAATATAAGGCTCATTACAAACTGACCAAAAAGGAGGAGGTAGCAGTATGGCATCAATTATAGAGTGTCCAGGGATTCAGAAGCAGGTCTGATAAAACCTTCTTTAGCTACTGCATCAGCAACTTACACTGTTCATCCCAGTACTCCGACTCAGATTCAGAGTAAACGTTGCATGAGGACATGCAACCGTTTCAGTTGGAGGGGATGTTAGGACTCCATATTGTCTACTTTTAACCTCATATTTTGTTATGATATTACCCCTTTTTAGCCCATAAATAGAAACCCTTGATATCATTTTTGACCTCATCATTCCAAGGTATGAAGTAACTCTCCTCATTTGCTATATGTTTAATTATTCAACACATATTCATGTTATATTTACAATTAATCTTTGGAAATTGGCTAAGTCGCTGACAATTGATTGGAACTGTTCAAAGCCCACAGAATCGTAATTCACAGTTGCTGCAACACCAAAAACAGCAACTGTGCAGTTGCTGCAACTCCAGAAACAACAACTGACTAAAGCAGGAAAAGTCTTAATTTGCAAAGGATGAAACAGTAACCATCTGAAGCTGGCAGAACTATACTTGGCCGATGATGATATAGCACGAGCAGCCACATTTAGTTGCAGATGCGGGAACACCAGGAACATCATGAAGAGCTTTAAGGAATAGTTGAGATTTACCAAATCGACAATAACAGTAGAATAGCCAAGGATAGCACAAGGACCCCGAAGAGATAGACGAAGACTACCAGTTTTGCAACAGCGGAAGGATCTGATTAAACAAAGGGCGACAAAGATATACATTGTTGTAACAATATGCTGTAACAGGAATTAATTTCCTATCTTTGTACAGAAGAATCAAACTGAATGAATAATGACAATCTATTGTAATAGATGTCTCCTCTATAAAGAGGAGACATCTACAGCTGAAAGCTAGCAAGTGGTAACAGGAGTATTGTAGTGCAGAGAGTTAGAACCTCTGTTGTAATTGAACTTTTTGGCAGATGAATAAAGCACTGTTCTGAGCATTTTAACTTAGTATCTGTGTTCAGGGGAATCTTGTGAGAGGGACAGGGCCCACCTTCTTCACAAGATTCACCCATTTCTTTCCTGTTAAGTGTGTGTGTGATTCCTGTATATTTTTAGCCTTGCTTCTGATATTTCCTTTTTGCTGATACATTGTTCCCTTGATTGATTGGTGCTGTGAGAAGTGTGTCACCGATGATTAGGATTTTCAGTGTGTATTGGCGACTGGTCACAGAGGCAGGTGCTGAACATCCTTATTCTGAGGACAGGGTCTTGGTCCTCTGTTACAAACGGCCATCATTTTTTCTGCATATTTGTTATCCTTAATCAATTTCATTTCATTTCTGCAATAGTTTATGACTGTTGTAACACGGAGTAAGATTTTGATAGGAAGTAGATCTGTTTGTACTACAACTTTTAATGCTTTTAGAATTAAGTGCATATAGTACGAGGTCACCTTTGAAACAAAATGACTTTCCCGGGTTGACAATTTAATGTGGTACTCGACTATTTAATCAATAAACAATTCGAGCAGCCAACACATGGCGCATCTGGGTGCTCCAATCTGGTTGAACTAATTCCAAAGGATCCTGTGGAATTCTAAAGATCGTTGCTTTAACCTCCTGCAGAGCTTCATCAATGCTTTCGAACCCATCCTCAAAACTGAAGGTCATTAAGAATCCATCTCTTAAGAAATACCACTCTGCGGTGTCGTGGCAAAGCTCCCTTTCTAGGTACCAATTCATAGGAATTATATCCAGAGTGTGACAGAATAAGTCCACCCACTCTGGTTGTGGCTCTGTTCCATAAACTTTAGTCCATTTTGCTAAATGATCGCGTGGATCATTCCTCCCATCATATTTCTCAATTGTCCTAACTTTTGGGTGACCAAATAGCAACCTCATCATTCTCTTATAATCGTGCCATTCATCAAAGTTGTCTTTGTGCGTACCCCACCGCCGTGCGGGTGTAGCGTGTAGTGCTAAATCTAGCGCTTGAAATTGATGATCCTCCGGGTCTTCTCTTTCAAAAGCATCCAAAAATTTGTCCACGGTAGTTAAACCATCATATAAGGTAAATTTCTTACCTCTGATGACGCATAACGCAACGATTTAGTCATAATGTTGCAGCACAGAGTAGAAACTTTATGCAACCTATTCTACCAATGTTCCAACTCTTCATCTGAATCCAATGTACAAGAGCTTTCACGGTCCCATGCTATCTGTTCATCATTCATTGGATTAATCCAATCCTGGTCTACACCATTATTTTGTAGATTTGATCCAAATCATGATCACATTCTTCATAGTCACAGACTAGTTCAGTATAGCGTGGTCCTTCTGCAGGGTCCAATGGCACTACAACATGGAGTGATTTCCTTTCAAACGACATCATTCGCTTCTTTAGATTGATGAACCCATTCATATCAATAGCTTAATCAATTCCAAGGAGTGCAGGGTATGGATTATTGTCATCCACTATCTCTACCACTTCAAAATCTGTCAGCACGCTCGCACCTTCTATATCTACGGTAACTCCCTACAATTGTTTCATAGGGATAATCTTTTGTTGGTTTCCCATTCTCAGTTGAATCAGAGACCACTGCAGCACAGGTCTCCACATTCTGTCCAGGTCTATTTAGGCAACACATTCACATTAGACCCCAAATCCAAAATAACTTGGTCCATCTCATAGTCACCTAGCCTCATCTCGCGCCTTGTTCTCGCCTTATGCTTACCAATCTTTTTGACTACATGGGGTCCATCAGGAGCATTATCCTTACTGGCACACTTGTTTATCAACTCCTGTAGCCCTTTCACAACCTTGATATTGTGCAGTAGTTTCATACAAGTTTCCAAGAAGGTGGTAAGGACAGAGGGGTTGACCTTTGTAGGCGCGCTGGTTTCTGGCAGTTTTTTCTGACTTCCTGAGGTATATGCCTTAGCGAAGCTTTTCTTTGCCTCCATAAATGTCTCCTTCACACGCTCTAGATCAAAACCCATTTCTTTCTTTGGGGCCTTGTGAACCCACCCACCTTCTTCAAGTTGTTTTCCTTTATCATCGCCAGTTGTCATTTCGCTTCGCAACATAATATTCACAGTTGTATCCTCCTCGCGAGGCTCAACCTGCATCATTTGTAATTTCTGTGTAAGGCGTTGTGGTTGTGCCTCCTTCTCCTGCACCTTGGCTATCAACACAAGACATTCTTTTATTGTGTGGTCAAACTGAGTGTAGTATTGACATGGTGGGCGTGTCTAATTCATACACTCCCGACATAGTGTCTTGGCATCCCGCAATTATAGAAAATGACTTGTCCACGACCTCTAGCTAGCCCTCCTCCTCCTCGGCCTCGTCTGAGCCCTTGATATCCTATGTGCACTTCCCCAGCTCCCTGATCTAGAGGTTGTGTTTCTACTTGCATTTGATACATAGGTGTCCTTTCCATCATCAATTCTTAGCTATGGCAGCTGTGCTCATCGTGGCCCACCGATTTATAGAAATTGCAGAATAATTGTTGTGGTGTCTACACAAACTTTTGTAGCAAATGAAAATTATATGTTACATGCTTTCTAGCCACCTGACAAATAGCACACCATAGTGCAAGCCCCGTACTTGGTCCTACTAGAGCCTCCTGCCTTAGGGGCATTGGTCCCCCTCCCCCTGTGATATAATTCACGAAGATAGGGCAGTGATCTTTGTCATGCCCATGGCTCTTACTTTTGAGGCACCAGACTTCTTCGTGCACCTCCAGTTGAGCCACTTTTTCTTTTTTCAAGCTCTGCAATTCCAAGCAAAGGTTTTGCAACTCCATGTGAATCTGTTGAAATCCCAAAGAGGCGTCCTAAATAGGTGTTTCATGCAATCTCATCGTGATTTCCAGAGCTTCCGCCTAAGTTCTGATATTTTTCTGCGATAAAGCAACCCTTAGGTGGGGCAGGAGCGAGGCTATAAACCATTCGCAATGCTGATTATCTGTGAGATTCATATTAGCTTAATAGATCTTGCACTTCAATCTTTTATCTAATTACCAGGGCATTTCGTTGGCCCTCATCGTGATTTCCTTGAATCCAACTATTGATTGAGATTTAGACTTAGGCTTACCAAATTCTTTGTTCAGAGCAGTTTGAGTTTCTGTTAATGATGCCAACGATTATCGGTGCAATAATTAATGTATCATGTCAGTGTGTGATCTTGAAGAGCGGTAAACAGTTGTGCCTTCTTTACATTATCATCTGTAATTTTTTGTGCTATCCACATAGCCTTCACAACGAACCAAAACTGATCTGGATACTCACTTCCCAGACCCTTGAAGATTGGCAACTTCATTGTATTCGACATGTTGAATGGAGGTGGTGGAGGTGGCGGTGTGGGTGAGGGTGTGTGATGTGGAGGTGGGGTGGATGGATGACGTGTCCTTGAAAAACCTTGCCTTATCAATTGGACGGCGCTCCGTGGTGAGGCTTGTACCGCTCCTTCGTCGTCACTTAAAGGAGTTCCAATCAACGGGCTATATTCAGGCCCTGCTTTTTCTTGGTTTCTAAAGCTTCGTCCAGTTTGTGTAGATCTAAACATCAAGGCAATGGCATAACCCACTTTTCACACAAGAGCATCTTAATCCAAGTATTCAAAGATCTTAAATACTTACCTTGCGGTCCCTTAAAGAAGCATCGCTTTGATCCACTGTAACTGACTGAGGTATCAACTGCGAACTCTGTCACAAATCCTTCTATGACGCGATCAAGCCACTGATCAACAACGTGCGTGATCTTATCCTCAGAAGCTTCCAATCTCCACACTAATTATGGGGTCCACACTATTGGGCTGTCAAGCTTCCACCTTCCTTGGTCATCTGTCAATTTAGCTATCCACTCGTATAGCTCGATCAGGTAGTTGCATAAGAAAATTTTGTGTATCTCAGTGTATAAATATTTGTCCAACCATTGTTCTTTTGATAATCGTGAGTTCCTGTTCTCTTGCGCCGTGAATTTGTGGATCTTCCTATCTAACCAATTCTCAATTTCCTTTTTGGTCGGATTCTAATGATGGGACATCACACATCTCTTTATGCAGATCTTAGTCTTGGAAACAGAACCATTTGTTGGCTTAGGGGGTCCTAATCCAAGTTCAAATTTAATTGCGCTAAACAAATCCCTACACTATTGGCCCTTTTAGCATCAATCTGCGGTGTGCTGACTGAAGTCTCACTCGAAGCAGTATGGGGGGATGTTGGAACCAAGTTTTTTCACCCAAAGATTAGTGTGATGTCCTTTTGTGACCTAGATCTACCTCCGTCCAAATCTCTAAGCCCTTACAACTTATCACCGTAACTTCCCTTAATCGGCCTCTAGACCTCTGTGAAGGTCTACGACTGGCTTTTGCGGACCTTGAACAGGGTGATTAGCTATTGACGCGCACCTTAGATTACCCTCAAATCAACATTTACTTATTTCTACCTAAGTACTTGATAAACTTAACATAAATCTTTATTATCTTCGCATAATCACTTATCATTAGTTGCGTTCAGCTAATCGACTGTATCCAATAGATTCACGCATCAATACAACATTATTTCATAAAGACAACATTCATCATAACATATATCACGATCATAAATAATAGAAGTAAAGAGATAAAACACAGGAATTTCTGCAGCAATCTTCTTTATTGATATTCAACAAAGGTTTACAGACTCAAAACTTCCCTACGCACTCAGTTGCAGGGGTCTGCACACTCAGCTGTGAACACTACTCTAGGCCTCTGTGCACTCAGGTGTAGAGCCTTTCTTCCCCTATCTGACCTACTTCTCTATGCTATTACTTCACTTCTATTGACCCATTACCTCTTAGACTTACTCTTCTTCGCCTTAGACTCTCTAAGACACACCTATTTATACAATCCCATGGTCCGCGGACTATGGGCAGATCTTCAAAAGCTGACTCAAGTTTACATAAAAGAGGGTAAAAACCCGTTTTTACTCTTAACTAGATATGTGCTCCACGACCACAATTTGTGGAGAATTTACATCTTTTTATATCAAAACTTGGGCTTTTGCCCCAAAACTAACGCAGGGGAGCCCATCCCAACATTGACTGAATTAACCCAAGGAGAATTTGGAACTTAACGCAAACAATTAGAGGTCTAGGATAGATATGTGTTCCGACGTCTATAAACCTAGCAATTGTCGTTAACTGTCTGCATTGTATCCCGAGGGTGAAATTTCGTTCCAGTACAGAAGTATATTGGAGGTTCTCCAGTACTCTAGGGTATATCAGAGGCACTATAGTATGGCAAGTATATGGGAATGCTCTCACCGAATGATTACGCATTAGACAATGCTAACATAGACTTGTGCTCCCTATACCTTTGAGTATATATGGGGAGACCCCATTAGGTTTCTATCCTTTAGCCACAGGTAATCGAGTCAACCACTTTGTAAACGTGATACACTAAACACAACATTCGGGAAGATTGGTCGTTGTACATTAAGTCCTTGGTATCGACTAAGGAGTATATAACAGTTCACAAATACTTGGTAAATCCTCTTGCCTAGTACACCCTTTTTGATTTATTTCTTGTTTTAAGTTCTAAAATTTAACTGCCCACGATAACATGACTTACCCATGCAGTTATCCTTGGCCTCATATTGCCTAATTAATAGTAAATTTTAAATTGTAGGCTCAAATTAACCACCCCTTTTTATTGTTTTTGAGAAAAAGGTCATCATGGTTGAACCACTGGGTTCACCTTACATTTTCCCTTCATCATATGATACTGAAGGGTCATCACAAGGAGTTCGTCCTGATTTTTCATAGTCACTTGAAGCCCAAGGTCTTGAACTTGGAATTATCGCAAGTATCCAACCCCTTGTTTCTCTTCCTCCACCTTGAGACTCATCATCATCTCGGGGTTCTGATTGAGAATCTCCTAAGAGTCTACAAAGGTTTTTTTTATTCCCTCTAAATCTACTTTTTGGTCCATTGGTTATATCTCCTCAACAACCTTATAATCCATACGACAATCCTGGTGTTCCTTTGGAGTTATCTCCTCGTCCATCTTGGATTCCTCCTTGCCAATTGTTTCCACCCATGGCTTCAGAAGGTGAGTTTCCAGCCTCTTCTCAAGATCCTCTAGAAGTCTCAGCTACTAATACTCCTGGTGTAGAAAATGATTTTGAATATGACTTTCCAACTGAAAGTTATCCATATGTGGGAAGTGTTGCACCTACACCACCCCCTGAAAGAAGTGGGCCTATATTTCCACCTAGTTATACGCCATTCGCTCAATTGGTTTTAGGTACTCCAAGTGCATCTTCATTATATCACAATCCCATTTGGTCATCAGGTGCCATGCCTACTTTAGGTCCGTTTGTTTCAAACGTGGCCTCCCAAATTCCTATACCAACTACAATTTCGCTAGTTCCTGTACAACTAATAGTCACAGTTGGGGCAATCAATATCCCTATAAGTTTTTTTTTTTTTTTTTTTTTTTTTTTTTAGGTCCTTTCGGCGCCGCTTTCACTGCCCTGTTCGATGATGCAGATCCTTTTGATGTCGTCGTCGTCTCTACAGGTGGGCTCGTCGCTGCAGGTCAAACCGCTGTCGTTGCCCCAAATGCTCTGTTCGTTGCTGGAAACTGTTGCTGCCTTTTTGCAGGATCTTCATCGCACGGTGCCCTTTTGAGCTGGCCCAGAACCATTTCCGGAAATGTACCTTTGGTAACGAAACAAAACTATCAGGTTTTTGAGGTTTTTTTCCCCCCTTTGGCACATTTCGTGTTTCCTCAGGGCGATTTCTTGACTCCCTTTTGCATAGGATGGGGTTTTTATGTGTCAAAACTTCTGATCCTTTCTCTGTCTATGGATGATCCGCGCTCATACGCGGGTGTTTCTCCCTGGAGAAGATGCTTTGTTTTCGTCAATAGGAAACAGAGCAGATCTTTTTTTCTTCGGGCCCTTCCTGACTTCCTGCGGTTGCGCGATTCTAATGGTTTTCAAAGAGTATTGGGATCAGGAGGAAATAAATCAAAGCTATCTCACAGGGACCCAGAACAGGATCGATCCCAAATCTTCATAAACACGTTGTTCGGAAAAACTATATGCAGGCAAATCTGGACTGGAACCCTGATAAAAAATTTAAAGGAACAAATACAAGCAGATTCAGGCATTCCTTCAAATCTGCTATGTTTGGTTCATGCAGGTAAAATCCTACAGGAAAATTTTTCTCTACAGCACTATGGCATCGGTCGAGATTCAACCATCACCTTAAGCACAAGGCTGAGAGGAGGAAGCTCGGCTGCAGGCCCAAAAGGCTTTCAGGGCTCTTCATCAAAACCTACAGGATCATATCGTGATGCAGCCAAAGGGAAAGCTCCTTCAAAAGGAAAAGAACTTGCAGCGTTCAATATCCCGCCAGGGCAGTATATCGTGGACCAAACCCCAGAAATCCCCTCCATCTCACTGGATATTCCAGAGGTAAAGTGCATTTTTTCAGATATGGAAAATAAAGCTGTTATTTGCAGGTTTAACGGTTTCTGGCCAAAAACCGAGGCTCTTTACCAATGGATACACACAGTCTGGACAAAAGACTGCCAGATCCACCTCTGCTCAAAAGGCTTCTTCATAGTAACATTTCATGAAGAAGAAGAAAGGGATAAAATTCTTCATGAAGGTCCTTGGTTCTGGGGCAGTGCCGGTTTATTTGTCACACCATGGTTTCCAAAATTTGACGCCAACACTATGGTGGTTTCAAGGATGCCAGTTTGGGTAAGGTTGCATAACTTACCATTACACTTTTGGCACTTCAAGGCCTTATCAGCTATAGGGAATTCCCTTGGAAGAATGCTAAACATTGATACAGACAGACACTTAAAAGGAATTTTCACTTTTGCTAGGATATGCGTCGAGGTAGATCTTAGCCAAGGACTACCTGAAAGAATTTTCCCGACTTTCAACAATATTCAGTGGAAACAATCTTTGGACTATGAGAACACAGCATTCAGGTGCAGGGGATGTCAACAAACAGGTCATCTGCTCAAAGCATGTCCCAGCAAGAGCAAGCCACAACAAAGGAAGTCTAGAGGATGGCAGAATTTGGATGAAGTCTTAAAGAGGCGAACAACACGAACAAAAGCCCCTTCGGTATCCGAAGAGGAAGAGACAGAGGCAGAAGAGGATGATACCACCATAGAGGAAGCTGAATTAGAAAAACAAAAGGAAAATTCAGCAGACAACAAGGATCCACAGTCACATACAGTAGAGACTCAGCAAGACAAAGCAGAGACGACAAGCACGGATCAAAGCATGGGGGGTAACAAACGTCAACACCAATCGGACACATCAGACTTAGACAAAGAATCAGGGAAGCTACAAGAAACATCTCAGTTAGTCATTGTTTCGACTGAGCCCACTCTGGGTGAGTGGCGTAAGGTCGAAAAGAAAAAAGGGCGAAAATCTTGATGCATGAGTTTTTTCATGCTCTCGCTGGGGCCTTTTTTTCCTCTATTTCTTTCTCTTCTTTTCTCTTTTTCTTTGCTCGCGTTAGTTTATCTAACGCTGATGTTGGGTGTGTCAGCACTTGTGCCCTTGTGGCTGATCAGAATGCTTCTTTGCATATGCTGTTGTAACTTTTCATTATTTCTTTAATAAAAAGTTACTGATTTTTTCTCTGGAAAAAAAAAAAAAAAAATATCCCTATAAGTTCCCAAGGTCCTCTGTTAAGTGGATAATATGTGCTACCACCTATTCCACTGCCTGGGTGGAAACATCCACCTCCACCTTATGTACCTCTTATTTCAGGTGGACCTTATATGAGTACACCTCAAACTCACACTACTAAATCTAGTCAAAATGTTGGTAGTGTACCTTATCCTAGTGGATCATCAATTCCATCTGGATCAAGCCAGATCTTGTATCAACAACCCTTTTTGGCTTAGATACCCTACCAGCAACCGTACCCTCTCTATGACCCTCAGTAGCCTTTGAATCCACCCTTTACTCAACATGCAGGCCCTTGGATGCAGCCTGGTTCAAATCCCTCATTTGCGACAGTTGGTCAAGTTGGAACTTATCAGTAACAAACTGAAACTCAACAAATTCTGCAAGGAACTTATCAATAACAACCTTATATACAACAACAACCTTTCGTTCAACAAGGACCTTATGTAAAACAAGGATCTTACTAAAAACTGTTGCAGTAGCAAGGTCAACCCTTGTAGCAGCGAAACTAACCTTTATATCAACAAGGCCAACCCTTGCAGCCACAAGGTCAACCCATGTAGCAGCAAGGCCAACAGTTTTATCACCAGGGCCAGCAGTTGCAACAAAAACCTTATAATCCATATGCCACACAAACTGTTTATCCACCTCATGGTTCTCAATGGCCTATGGTAGGTCAGTATCAACCTTACCCTAGTCAAAACCCACCTTTGTGGGGGCAGAATCCATCTTATGGTCAGGGTACCCCTCAGTGGGGGCAATATCAAATTCCTTATAGTCAAAATATGCCACTTTGGGGACAAAACCCATACAAACATGGATGGAATATGTAAATTGGGCCTTATCAAAGGCCTTCCATGCCTTTCAACCGACAATTTCCATTTATAGCAACGTTGGAACTGTCAGATGTGTCGAGGCTCACTAATAATCCAATACTTCATTCACTTTATTGGCCTTCAATTCCCACTAAGATTCCTGGCAATTCCCCACTGTTCAAAGGAAATTTTGGAGAAGACCCCTAGGCACACATTATGACTTACCACTTGGGGTGTTCATCCAATTCCTGGGTCGAAGACTTTGTTCGTCTACGCCTTTTTCAGCGAACCTTTACGGGTGCTGTTATAAAATGGTAGATCGAGTTACCTCGACATTCCTATCAAGACTTCAATTCTTTAGCCATGGCCTTCCTTACCCACTTCCAGTTACTAGTTCATTATGAAACTATTACCCATCTGCTTACATTTTTGAAATAGAATACTTCTATCCAAATCTTCGACCACATCCATGAACAAAGACGTCAGCGTCGCCTTATCAAGTTGTTGTAGCGACTATAACCACCCTCCAAAATTTTGGCCTGCACCCAATTTCGGAGCCTCCCTTGAGAGTTTTGCTTGATGACTACACACACTCGGGTTCACCCCATGAGCTTGTGTGAGTCTTAGCATTCGCGTTGCTTGTTCATTTCACCAAGTTTTTCATGTTGGTATCGAATTCATGCTTGCGACCTTGTTCTAGTCATGCTCAAGGTCTTTGCTTCATGTATACATGTTGTGTTCACCATGAAAGCATCTGTCGCACTCACACACAAAGTCACATTCACTGTCGTGTAAGCGTCGACACAGTCGATCAACGATCAATCATGACTTTCGCTCTTGTCGATTTCACCATTGGTGAGTCATGTTGAACATGTGTGTCTAGTTGGTTTGAGTCATCTCGTCGTCAAGTCATGTGGGTGTGTGTTCGTAAGATCACATTTTCATCTTTCACTCATCCACACACTTAGTCATTTTGCTGAAGTTTTTATGACTAGACTACCCTTTTGCAGTTGGACCTTCACCCTGCCAACGACTTGATCGACTGTCGCCCAAAATAATGCAGAAGCACCAAGCAAGTCTTTCCAAGTTGTGCTGCTCGCAAGAAATTCCATCAACCTTCATGCTGGCCACACGGAGAGTTGGACCTAGTAGCACTGACTCCCCTAAAAAATTGCGTAGAGGCTACTGACCTTGCCCACTCTACTGAATGAGGAAATTGTGCAGATAGTTCAGACTGACACTCAGTGTCATCCCTGTCTCCCTCAGAAAATTGTGCAGTTTTCCTAGTCATTCCTTCCATCAGTCGACTGGATGCTCATCCAAAAAATTGTGCAGTCTTCACAAGAAGGCTCTCTACCACTCAACAGGTTGACCTCCCAGCATCAGTGCAATTTCTCTCGCCAACAGCTCCCAGTAGTAGACTGACAGTTCCCTCCAGGAATTGCGTAGTTTCTGCTGCCAAGCTCCGAGCAGCTGACTGCCTGTTCCTCTTGGGAATTGTACAGTTTCTACTACCAGTGACCCAACAGCCAGCTATCTGTTTCCTCTGGGAATTGTGTAGTTTTGGTTGCCAGGTTCCCAGCCAGTTCCTCCAAAAAACTACGCAATTTCTGCCTGCTGATCCTCCATGCAGCCTAACCTATTCCTCCAAAAAATTGCACAAATTTTATTGTCAAGTCCCTGCTGCCCTCTCGTTCTGGAAAATGAGCAGATCTTGTTTGCCTTGCCTTCATACAGTCTGGACTGTCCCTCCCAAAATTTACGCAGTTTTTCCTTCCAACCAAGCCAAACCTCGTGGACAGTCACTGTCGACTTGGATTTCCCATCTTCATCACCTAGTGAATCTTGCGTAGTTTTCATCAACAGTGCCCGGAGCCATCATCTCGCCTCGCAACCTTGCTACCTCTCCCGTTCACCTACATATGAAATGATCATGTGTCATGGTAGACTAGGAGGTTTTTGGATTTGATGTCGTCTCGTCATGAGTGACTGCAGGCACATGTACATTAACAAACATGGTGCGACGATGAATGGGATGAACTAAGGGAGCACAAGTAGAAAGATAGGTTCACTAATGGATGAATGAACGATACATGCGAAGAGATGTGCTCACGAATAGATGATCATGCAAAGATATGTTCTCGGATAACGGATGGGAAAACATGCAAAATGTTCTCATGGATGGACAAATGGATGAACATGCTCCTTTTACAAACAGACAAACCTGTCAAGCCTTCCAACATACAAGCAAGGCGAAATGTGCCAAAGCAACATCACATGAACTAGTGACCATTGAAGACTCCACGCACCTTGCCATGCAGAGTTGAAGTTGTGACACACCATGAAGACATCCATCACCCAGGAAAACTGCAGCTCGACATGCACTCTAGTAGCAGCATGAATGTACCAACAATGTCATGTCGATTCACGTCACCCACATCTTTACTATGGGCTATGTTGTCAAACAATGTAATGTAACGTGGAAGTCCAAGAGAACCACTTGTTGTACAAAGAGTCTTGTAAAGTCAAAAAGTCATGGAAGTCAAATAGTCATGAGGTTAGTCGAACAACCACAAGGGTCATTTTCGCCCTTGGCTCTAAATACCCCCTCATTTTTACATGAAAGGACTTTTCACCTCAGCTCCTCCCACATATCCAAGAGAGTCTGTAATATTTTCTTTGAGGAGCAAGTAGTGGCTCCAATGCCCCGTGCACAGGGTTAGTGATGTATGGTGTAACGATGTGTCTTGGAACTTTCACTTAATTTAGAATCATGCTAACAGGTCAGCACGTTTTCACACATGTATTGTAACTATTGTAAGACTAATCTTGAACACTTGTAATGCATTTTTCTTTAACTTGTGTTGAACACTTGAACTATTTCACTTGTTGTAATACATAATCTATTAATGGAAATGTGTTATATATGATGTTAATGCTGTCTCACTCATGGTGGCTATCTCCCCGGACATCAGACAAACCTTTCACATAAAGCTTGTTGTAACAGTTGTTGCACTCGTGCGGACTCATCCGTTGAGTGTTGTACGTGTTATCTTACCTTGTGTGTTGTGACTGCCGCATTCGTGTGGACTGCTCCTCTGGAAGATTTGCATGTCCTGTTGTGTTGTGTGTTCCTACCTGAGTTGGAACTTCATCCCAACCAACTTGGGACTCACTCTCACCCTCTCCCTCTATTGTGAAAGAACCATAGACACAAATACACTAGCAATCACCAGGCATGCGAACCTCACTTCTCGAAGGCAAAGCAGACAACTCTCATGTGCTGACAAGCAAGAGTTGAGGTAAATCCTTAAGATAATGGAAACCATGCCATCATTCCGGATGGAACTCCCACACCAAACAGTGTGAGGTCTAGTTGGGACTTCATACCAGGGTGATCCCCTTAATGTTGGTGGGTCCAACACCATCAAAATTTCTAGTGCTAAAAGGAGGGAAACCAGTTGTATATGGCTGAATACTGCCTCACACTCATTCATCAACCATCTGGTCAAGGCAGTAACTCACACTCCCTCTCACCTGCACGCAACTCTGCAGTTAGTTACTCCTCACCTCCCAGGATTAAACATGAGATTCCATATCAACACCTTCGCTCCATCTGTCCCATCACTCGCCTGTTCGCAAAAGCAGTCGGACTGATCCCAGGCATCTAACATCTTCCATACGCATCAAGAAAGCCATAATCCACTCTAACAGGAGTTGTTGTATCATCGGTGGAAGAAGTAGTGCTTGCCACACTTTAAGGTCTGGCAGAAGCTATTGAAGATGGAGAGGAACCTTCAGTCTTCCAGTAAGGCGAACAAGACACTCTTGTGATCTTGGGATCGAACTCCAGTATAGGAGGTGGAGGGGAAGCCAGCAGAGGAGGTGAAGTCAGAGACGAACCGACGGACTTAGAGTCAGAACCATCAGATTCTGAAAGAGAGAAAGAGGATGAGGAAGAAGAAGAGATGGTTGACCCAAACTTGGAATGGATGACTTAGGGACCATTAGCTCTCTCGGTTTTTCTACACAAGATGCCGAAGCGAGAGGAGAGAATGAACATCAAGTTCAACCCTAACAACACGGTGAAGGCAGAAGACCACTTGGACAACTTCTACCTACAACTACAGACCCTTGAGGTATGGTATGATGACGTAGCATGTAGATTGTTCCTATGTACCTTGGATGGTCACACAGTTGCATTGTATCACAACCTTCCACCAAACTCTATACAAAACTGGGATGCATTCAAACTCATGTTCCTTGAAAAGTTTTCTAATGAAAAGACCCCAGTCATGCTACTCAAAGAATTGGGAAGCCTCAAGATGGAGGGAAAAGAAAAAATAAAAGACTTCAATAATAGGTTTACATGTATATTGAACAAGTTTGCAGCACAAACTAAACCTCATGACTCCATCACTATTTATTACTACACATCCACACTGTCGACCAGCATTGTGCAGTTCGTTAAGCGAGTTGTGAAACCAACGCTCCTGGAAAATTGCGAAGAGGAGGCTATCACTGTTGAGAAAGACCTGCACACAATTCGAGTCATCAAGGATGACGAATCAACAAAGGACTCCAAGGATGCAAGCAAGAAGTCCCAAGTAGTGGTGAGCAAGGGTGGAGATAAGGAAGCAACCAATATTGAGACCCTCACTCGCCTTGTCAAGAGCTTGACCACTGAAGTGTCTGAAATCAAACAACGGAAAACATACACATTTGCAAGAAGCCATCCACCCAGACAGAGATAGGCAAGCAACTTATCAAGCAGCAACCGATTTGCTTCAAAAAATGCACAGAAGCCTGTGTTCCAGCTTAAACAGTGCATAGATCCTAAGTTTTGTTCCTTCCATAAAGAACATCACCCTGAGAACTCTTGTTCGGAATGGAAGCAAGTCATTAGCTCTATCTAAAGTCATAAAATCGAGGCAGAAAGCAATATGCAGGAGTAGCTGGAAGACACTGATGATGATGAAGAGGTTCCACTTGATGAAGCATCAAGTTATGGGCATGTGGCGGACGCATATTAGTGCTCGCAAGTAATGTTGAAGACGAATTTTGAGAATTAGCCCCAAAAGAAAAATGATTGTTACAAACTTAGGAGTAAAGGGGATTCCCCCTACACTTGGGGAAATGCAAGAGAAGATGAGACTGCTGATGAGAAAGGCCAAGCCACCGACTACCCCAAAGCAAAAAACACAAAGCAAGTCTGGGAAGACATCAGTGGACAAGAGTACTTCCATGATTAGCAAGCTACAGAACACTCGACTAGATGACACGAACATCTGTTCCACCCCAGATACCTCAGTAAGTCTACCACCTCTATACTACAACATTATTGATGACATGAAGAAAAATCGAGCGAACATTAGTTTGTTCGAGTTAGCTAAGGTCTATAGTTAGTGAGACATCCTGTTGTGTGCCATGGGATAGACAACAACGAACAACGTAGCCTATACCAGCAAAGGGGCAAGCACACCTCCAAGATCACTTTCCACATTGCTCAACACACTCCAGATGGAAGAAGAAAACTTAGGTTTCCCTCCATTCCTACTTTCATTTGAAATTTTCAACTACAATGTTCACAACTGCATGGTTGATTCTGTCGTGGCAACCAACGTCAGTTCGCTTCCATTGCTAAGAAGATCAATGCGCAATGGAGCAAGATATCCGTGCAAATCATCTGACTTGATCGAACATTAGTACCAGCCATTGGGGAACTGCAAGATGTGATCATTTTCCTATCTCACGACAATCGAGTCCACCAATGCATCAACATAGTTGTTGTGAACATACAGGAAGCATATGGTCAGCTACTCAGTAGAGACTAGTCCAAAAATATAGACGTATATTTTGCTATAGACTGGTCTCACATGTGGCTTCCATACAAGGGAAAATGCAACCAAATCCGGGTGTTATCTGAGAGGTATATGAAACACAATGTCACTCCCCTTAACGACAAGAATGAACCGTTGGCCTTCACAGAACTTATGTTTGGAAACTGACTCTTGGAGACAATGTTGGAGTGTTATCCTGCAGGGCCATCTCCAACCCCACTAGACACACAGTTGGGACTCCTTCCTTGTCC
Organism: Pinus taeda; assembly: GCA_000404065.3. Classification (NCBI taxonomy): domain Eukaryota; kingdom Viridiplantae; phylum Streptophyta; class Pinopsida; order Pinales; family Pinaceae; genus Pinus; species Pinus taeda. The sequence continues at coordinate 764 of APFE030951783.1, read as the reverse complement.
AACTGATGGTAATGAAACTTGTACAGTTCATTGTACCAATAGTAGCAGTAGTAACAAAAATAGTAGTAGCAATAGTACTAGCATGCCAAATGGTCCGTGTACAGATAAGTTGTGGGCCATGGATTTTGACAAATCAAAGACACATGACAGCTCAAGGGCCGGGTGTATCTCAGTTGCTCAAAATAACAAAGGATGCATGATTTCAAGCTGCCTAAAGTTCGAGTGCACTAACAATGTTTCCAAGTATAAAGCACTCGTGTTGAGCTTACAAAGGACTATCAGCCTCAACATGGTCACACTCAAAGTGATACTACACCATGCAGACAATGTTGATGCTCTCAAGGACATAACAACTAATGAAGGTGTTGTGCCTTGCAAAACAACCCCCCATTTCAGAAATATCTTTTTCAAAAAACATTAGAATATGGAATGGGTCCCTCTTAAAAAATAAAATTGATATCAAAGCTTTATTTCATTTAAAGAAACAACATAAGGCGCAAATAAAGTTTTGGCGATAAAGTTATCGGAAGATCGTACATCGCAAAGGTGAACAACCAATGCATCAAATGACATATACCCTTTCCCCGATGCGATAAAGCCATCGACGATATCGCAATCGGCAATCGGCGAAACCCTTATGTGTCCCTAATGCACCACATGGTAAATCCCCGATGCGATAAAGCCATCGACGATATCGCAATCGGCAATCGGCGAAACCCTTATGTGTCCCTAATGCACCACATGGTAAATCCCCGATGCGATAA
>APFE030951774.1:50923-141694 GCA_000404065.3 Pinus taeda | reverse complement strand
TTCCAAATTTTTAACCAACAGTTTAATGTCATTTATGCATGGTTTTCAAATTGTGGTAGGAGTCACTTAATGCAATGATTGACAAGATTATCCCACTCCTCATCCACGATCATGCCTAATCCACCTCATCACCCTCCTAACGGTCTCCTAATTGCTATTGATTTGAACTTGATACGAGCTGCTCTTCCATTAACTACTCATACCTTAGTGACGTATACCAGTGTACTACGACTCTACATATGATCATTTCCGCAGCCAAGTGTACGTAGCTAGCCGATGCTTACGGATTTAGCTGTTGCACCCGCATGCATAAACTCATTGCCGTATTCTCATACCACCGTTTCCATTCTCGTTTTCATACACCACTCTCGTTTTTACTATAAATCCCTCTTTGTTTTTTTCCTCACCTCACTGTTCAAAACCTCGATCACAAGTTCTACATCATACCATTTACGGTTACTCTGTTACAACCGTAATTCCCCTGTTTTCCCGTGAGCATTCTCCTCAAGCGTCCATATCCCACTATCAGAGCTTCAAGTAAAACTGAGAGCCGAAAATGGAAAAATTGTTAAGAGCAGAACCAGAGGGTTCGAAATTTTTAGAGGGTTACCCACAGATAAAAGAAGCACTGCAGAGAGCCAAATGGTTGAAGTTCATTCAGAAATTTAATGGGTAAAATAAAGAGGTGACAAAGGCATTTGCCTGGTCATTTGATGGGAAAACCGTGGGAGTAGGAGACCTGCAGTTCACCATAACAGAGAGTACCTTGGCCACAGCAACCAATTTGCCTAAAAAAGGAGAACGCTGGTTCAAAAACAAAACAGTTGAAGATCAAGAGTGGAGAAATATGCTCAAGAATCCAGGTATGGATACCTCCATTTTCACTAAGGGAATCCCTGTACGTGTCATTAAAGAAGAATGGACTTCATTACTGTTGCTTGTTCAAATTTTTTTAACATGTGAAGGCCGTTTCGGTGTCATGTATGTATATCATGCAAGAATCATGATGCACTTTATGGATGACCGTGCTATCAACCAACCTTGTTTCTTATTAGCTAGTCTAAAGAAGATGAGTGCCACTGTTCAGAAACACGTGGGAAACATTGAACCCCACTTGTATCACCATGGACTCATTAGAATTTTAATTGAGGAGCAGTTGAAAACTAAAAATGATACATGGGAGAAGTTTATTGTTAGAAACCATTTTCAAGAGGTAGCTGAAGCCTCTAGCAGCTCTCCTAGGATACCAAAGAAAAATAGCAGGAGAGGGAAAGAAATTACTGCCCAGGAAACTGCTGTAGAAATTGAAGAAATTACTGCCCAAGAGACTGCTGAAGAAACTGTTTAAGAAACTGCCCAAGAAATTGCCCAAGAAAAAAGGAAAAAGGGAGACAGAACTAAAAGACAAAAGGGGGATAAAGGGAAAGCCATGGTGCAAGAGTCATTTCCTTCACCCGAGCCCTCAATTGAAGAAGAATCCCAAACACTAGCTGATAGATTAGCACAACTTCAAGCCACTGCCCTCTTAAAGAGAAAACAGAAAGAGAAACATAGTGCCCAGCAAAAGAGCACTAATATACAAGTGAGAAGAAGGAGTAGGCTGAAGGGAAAAATGAGTGTGACCAAAGGAAAAAAGTCCCATTTCATTGATTTGGGCACACCTGAAAAGACTCCAATTCAGCTAGATATTGAGCTAAGTCCTCCACGAGAGGAAAGTCCCTTCCAGCAAGAAAGAGAAAGCAGTTTTCAAGAATTTGAATTTAGACCAAGACAAACACCTAACATTGACCCTGACCAGCAAAAGGCATATGATTATTTGGAGACTTTAGAGCAATCTGTTTCCGGTCCAAGCACTATAGTGCCTCTTGATGAACAGGTCAAATCTTTAAAACAAGAGGTATTTGAGCTGGAAGTCTTGAATTGGCATATTAAGCAGGAGAATGAAGCATTGAAATAACAAAGCAAGGTGGACAAAATTGTCCATGACAACACAATGCTTCACTTGGGTCTTTGGCAGAAAAAGAATAGGAAATTGAAGAGGAAATGCAAGAAATTGAGCAGGGCCTTGATTAACTTGAAGTTTAGGTGTTTGGTTAAAAAACGAAGAACAAATTTGGCAGTAAGAAGAAAAGGGAGAAGATTGGATGTCTTGGTAGAGGCATCTGAGCATATGAACTGAAAAATCATGACAAAATTTTGGTTGCATGAGGACATGCAACACCTTCACAGTGGGGGTATGTTGAGCCTCAAACTTGCACTCATTTACCCATCCTCCCAACAGCCTTTTCCTACTCATTTCCTTATTTTGTCATCATTTCCTTCATCAACTTGTTCAATTCATTGCATTATAGGACTTTTTAACATGATTTGCTAATTGTGCTAATGATTGACTATTGGTTTAGATTTTTGGTTCAAGTGCTGCAATTCCGCAGCTGATACAGGGTTTCCGCAGCCGATCTCTGATTCTGCAGCCAATCCCAGATTCCACATCCATTTTATTGTTTGCTATGATCCAGGTGTACTCCAGAGGAAAGAGCCACATGGGCAAGTTTGTATGACTGTGTACATGGTGCGTGTGCTGTCAGCTCAGCCAAACTGGCCGTCTACACCCCTGGTCAACGTGGACGTAACTCTGGTCAAACAGCAAGGCTGCAAATGGTGGCACAGCTCTGCGTGTTCAAGTCGAGCACAAAAGTCACAGCTGGCCTCTTCTTTAGCCACGAAGACTACAGGGGACAAGAATCCAACAACGGATTTATCAACCATGATGACCGTTTCCTAAATCCATGCATGGTGCTGCTGAACATGTCTTTTGCATAGCTTTTAGTTAGCTTAGTTTACGCACAAAACAGTTTGTGTTCCTGCTATAAATAAAGCGTTTCTACACGCTAATTAGGGAGTTTTTTGGAAGTTAGTCTTTTTCTGTTGTAAAATCTGTTTCAAGACTCTTTTACATAGCGTTTACGCTCCCCACTGTATTTTGTTATGTGCTGATTTAATACCAAGAAGACAGTTCTGTTCTTACCTGCATAGATGATATTTTTAATTGGTTGAAGTGGATGGAGGGCCCCTGTCTACTACAACCATTGTACAGTAGCTTTTAGATTTGCTTTCCTGCATTCCTTTTTCTCTAATTCACCATGTATATTAATGTACAGTTTGAATCATGCTGCTTTACATTTATGCACTTTCCATGACTGATCAGTGTGTGTTTTTACAGCTTTGTTAGGAGCCCAAGATAGTGTGCTTTTCCTTCTTTCTAACACTAGTGGCATATGAAGTTGTCTTATCTAAACTGCTGACTTTCGTTTTGATTTTCATTAGTTTCCTTGCTTAGTTAGTTTCCTTGCCTAGTTTACTTTATCAAGTTTTGTCAAGTTGCTAATCTCTTAATGGTTCTTTTTATCATGATTCACTAAATTTTTTGGGACCAAAACATCATTTAATTGCAGCTTGGTTTATTTAGTTTTAGACTCATATTTCTAATTCACTCCTAACTCTTTTTCACATGATCAATTTAGCTAAAGGCAGAATGTTAAGGGAGAATTAAGTAGTGTGATTTGTCACTTAATTTTTGCATTGCTTTAGATTCAATAGAGGAGTTAGAGTAGTGTTCTTGCTTTCAGCTGAGTTAATGTAGATGTCATTCTTATCAGCAGTAAAGGTATTGGACTAGTGCCATTGGTCTTTTTGTTTGATGCTTTACTTTCATTCGAAGCTTTAATTCCAATCCAAGTTATTGTTCAAGTTTTCTCATTAAAATTCAAGAAGCATTTAGAAACCGCCACATACAGACACATTCACTCACTTGTTTATAAATTCATCACATCACTTGTTAGACATAAACTAAAAATGACAAAAAGAACTAGGAAAGGTTGCTTAAGTATATATTGTACACTTCACTTCATCAGCTTACGAGCCCCGGGTTGACAATTTATGATAGCAATTTAGACAACACTAAATTGACCAAACAGGAACCCTAACTAGACAATACTCGAAAGTGTTGATCATGACACTAAGTTGGACTTGTCTAGGTGATGAGCCATTCAAAGGTTTGAGTTGGTTGCAAAATTGTCTTGGTGGCGCTCAGGGATAAGGACAAAGATTGGTTGAATATATACTTGTTGCAGAAACTAGCTTATGTGTTCTTTCTTATGAATTTGATAGTGTGGGGATGAAAGCCATCATCTGAAGTCTTGCATGGCTACTAAGAAAACACAGAAAATAAGACCCGTTGGAACTGGACATGAAATAATAATGGCACTAAGGATTACTTTTTCGTAATATCCATGAGTAGTGAAGCCACAAGTTGGGTTGATTGCATATTATCAAAGCGGTACAGGCATCGATAGGAAGTGTATTAGTTAGAAAGGGAAGACTAACATTTTGTGCCACTGTGAGTGAATTCATTGAACTGAGCGGTAAGTTGAACACCCATCTCTACCTTTATGAAAAAATATTTATAATTGACGAAGATTTGGTGCAAAGAGCAATGAATTGTTTAATCATAAAGGGAAGCTCAATGAACTATTTTGAGTTTACATATCTGCATATATGTTTTGAAGTGTTTTCAATATTTCTAATTGTGGATTTGGAGTTATGGTTTTATATATGGGTTTTTTTGGGCACTAATATATGCATTGATAAATGGCATACAAGTAGCCTTGATGTAATGCATTTGTTTGTATAAATTATAGTGGGATTATATGGATGATGCCTGATTATTCTCAAAGGCATTCCATACAAATTTGATATGTTGTGAATGCTAGGTAGTACGTGGTGCCCAAATTGTTATGAACATATTCCATATTTTTGAATGGTTCACTATTTCAAATCAATGAAAGTGAAATTGCAGTGTTTGAGTCATGAGACCTTGGAGTAGAGTAGCACGCATATTTTGAAATCATAACATTATTGAGGAATAATTTTGTTGGAGAGATAAATTATAAAGTAGACAAAAATATTTTTATGGCCAAAGAAGTTTTTTGAAAGCATGAATATTGCTGAGTAAAAGAAAATGTTTCCTAGAGTCACTTGGATGTTGAAGTTTGTAGGGATTTGGATAGCTTATTATTGTGTTTCATTAGTGTGACAAGTCATAGATACAAATTCATTGGAAAGTCGTTATGGTTAGAAGATCATTTGGTATGTTAAAGATCACAAGGTCACAAGTTCAAATCTTTATGAGATAATTTTGACCAATTTTTTTGAAGTTCTCTGTATTTTTATCCGTCAAATTAATTTGTAAAATGGGTGCATTTTCGGTTGAAGCCAACACCCTTAGATTCACTAAGCTTGATAAAGTGTTAAAAGTATTGAATACAATGATTAAATCTAATGAAAGTGACAGAGTAAATATCAACAAATTTATTATTGTAGATATGAAATCTGGTTTATATGATGTATGAAAGATATTTGATTTTCTCCAACTAGAGTCGTAGTTACAGAGAGAAGAACTACAAAAGAATAATTTTGAACTTGTTCTTGTTCATAGCAACAATTTGTTTGAGCCTGATCATCAGGATGATCAGAGTAATGATGTGATTTCAAAGGAAATTTTGGGTGCAGTGGAAAGTCATGTTCAGGCAAGCATATGCGAGAGTCATTTGTGAATTGATGTGAAGCCTATAGTTCCCAAAACCTTTATAAGACCATACGAAGAGATTACACACAATCAACACAAAACTGGTTTGGGTTACAACAAGGATATTCTGGATGTATCTTTTCACATTCACTAAGTTGGACATGTAAAAGATCAACATTTTGATATTCACCCGTGTAACCATTGTGGAAAGAGAAATCATCATACGAATAGATGTTCCAAAGAGAAGACTACTGCAAGAGAGAAGTTGAATTTTGGATGGATTTCTTCTTGGAATTGGATGAAAACAACCAAGAATATTTACTGGTCATATCGAAAGAATATGTTCGAGAGTGATGACCATCTTTGCAGTGATGAAGAATACTTCTGACGTTGTATTCGATAATGGGGGAATTGTTGACAGACTGCTATAGGTTTGATTTTGAGATGCCAAGTGAGCCTAAGTCAAAGTGGAGTTGATTGAGTTGATTGAGCACTTCAATATTTGGAAATTTTTGAGGAACTGTTGTGATAGTTCTAGAGTTTGTTGTCACCTTAAAACCACATTTTTTGTTGCTTTGAGAATTTTTGTGAAGGTTCCAGAGTTGGTGTTATTTTAGACCTTGACTTCTCCCATATTGGTTTGTTCTTATCCTTAAAAACCATTTCTTGAGAGACATTCAGCTCTTGGTTGAGATGCATTTTTACATTTTGAGCTCTGATTCTTGGACTTTGGTACATCCCTTTTGATTAAGGGGGGAATGTTAGATAGATCATCCTCAGGGTTAATGATATGGTTAGTTTGGGTAGTTATTGGAGTCCAAGAAGGCGCAAGAATTGATTCAACTATTTCCTGCATGTATTAATATGTACAAATTGTACATCATTTATTGAAATCAATAATATATAGTTTATTTGGTTTCCACTCCATGTGTCTAACAAAATTGTCCAAACATTCAAGAGTATCAAAAACTATTTATAGGACCATTACTAATATTATAGTGCAATTATTGTGGGGCAACGAGTGAGTGAAAATATTTTATTTTTCTTTTGTAGAGTTGTAAACCAACCTTATTACAATTCCCCTCAAACCTATCAAAAGGTTAAGGTCAATTGCTTGAAATTAACATGAATAAAGTTAAGTGGATGGTCTTTATAAAAAGAAGACAAGACTGCCTTCACAAATATCCCCTGGTCAAATATAAAAGATACGATTATAGGCATCCACATCGAATTGTTTATGTCCCTTAATGACACCTCAAAATCTATTCCCACTGAATTAATTTTGATATCGCTTGGTGAAATACTGGTGACATCATGCAGTATGAGGTTTTCATTGTACATGATTTTAAAAAATGCAAGGAAGAAATCATTCTACTTATTTACGTATGATGTTGATTTTAGAAAATGTTGTAAAATAAAATTATCTTTATTTTCATGAAGATAATGTTTTTTTTTCAAGGCTCTGTTTTGCTATATGTATCATAAAAAAAAAATATTACACTTTAAATAGAGAACTTTTGTAAACACTACTTTGATCATAAAATATTATATATATACTATATATATAATATATATATATATATCTTAAAGTTTGGATTAGACTACATCATTATCATTATCATGTTCAATATATTGCTTTGATCGGGAGGAGAATTGAATGGGTGACTTCACATCAAGAATAAGATTTAAACCAAAAAAATGTAAAAACTCCTTAACCCTAAATTCATAGACTTGAAAGTTAAGGTGGAAATTTATATTAACACACCTTATAACCATCACTAAAGTAAAGATGTCAAAACACCTTTACCTTTACCCCAATCCTCACACATGATGTGAGAGATGACATGTACATTTGCATTTGAACACTTTCATTTTCACATATGACCTCATTTTAATAAATTGAAATGGGAAAAAATTATATTCTATATATAATGTCAAACAAAAGTAAAATCTTAAATTTGGAATTTATTAAGTTATAAAATTATTACTATTTATTTCAGCAAAACAAATAATTTACATATTTATAATTAATTTATTTCTATTCACTTATATTTAATAAACTAAAAGGAAAAAAAAATAATACATTGATAATAAATATTTTTATTTTTATTCATAGTAAATTTCATATATATATATATATATACATATAATAATTCTAATTATTATATAATGTATAGCTTTAATATATAATAGAAAAACATTTCTTTCTCAACCCCACATATATAATATATATAATATATATATATAATATATATATATAATTGTAGTTCTTGTTTTTTCTATGATGTAAGAAATAGGTTAAAAATTCAAGTCTCAAAAGTATTTAGAATGAGTGAAATCTACTTTACTTACATATCACTGATGGGTAATTCAATAACATTATTTTCTCTCCATAATAATGATTAATTAACTTGACAAACAATAATGATATCACAACTATTAATTTAATATATATATATATATATATATATATATATATTATATAAATATATATTATTGAAAAAACTTAAAAATATATTTAAACGCAAAGCTACCCAGCCAAATTATTCAAAAAGGATAACCATTATCTCTATTATATTCTCGTTGATGTCGTACTAAGATTTTACATATTGTCATTATAAAACTCACCGTAAGGTCCCATAGAAAGGAGGTCAATAGTGGTTTGTCTACCAATCATGAAAGTCATTTAAGAAAAGGAAACATCAAGGTCTTCAAATGATAATGAAGGATTATAGTATTGTGTATAAATTAATATACACCAAGGTCTTAAAATGACAATGAACGATTATAGTTATGTGTATATGTTAATATAGCTATGTGTATATATTAATGTTAATTTACCTAGATTATATTTAAATTAAATAACAAGAGGATATAAATAGGATATATAAAATAGGAAAGTATTTTTGTTATTTATTGTGATAAATATGTATTTAGATTTATTTTAAATGTCGATTTACCAAGTATTCAGAGGGATCAATTATTTTTTCACTTTAACAAAAATTTTGCATCTTAAGAGATTTGATCCTTCTTAGTGCTTTCTAGATCGAGAGTTAAGATGGAGCTAAGATGGTTATATGTGTGTGTGTGTGTGTTTTATGTAATTTGACCAAAAATGTTTAGAGGACATTACAACATCTCTACCTATTGGGTTCGAGAGCTCCTCTCTAGGAAATTACTTTTAAGGTTTTATTATTTTTTAATTGAGTCCACATGTAAATATTTACACCACTACAAACATCCCCATGGATATTTGCATTTATATATATATATATATATATATATAATATATATATATTATATATATTTTAAATGTTATAAAATAAAGTGTTTAGATTTTGAAATGAGTTATGGTTTTTTTCCAAGTGGTATTGATGAGTCATCATATTGGCCCATGATGTTGTAACGGAACCTATTTGCAAGTTATTAATATCCATGGTGAAATTCATAAGCCATGGCCATGGTATTGTAAGAAAGCTATCCATGGTAAAATTGGGTGAATGTTCCTAGTTAAGAATCTTGTTGTATTGTAAATATTAATTTTTTGTGTTTATTAATTAAATTTAAATATGGTTACAAAATAATTATTTTAATTTGTATCTACTATTTATATGTTATGTATTTTAATATCATATACATATTATGATTTTCTTTTATCTAAAAAATTGATCCAATTTTATTTAAAAAAGCAAAATCAAAAGATAAAAAAATTCAACTTAAAAAATATTTACATCTAATGTGTAACATGTAACATGTAACATTTAACGCCTACAAATATACCCTATACTGGGTTGCATAATGCAAAAATATTTATATCTAATGTCTAACATATAACATATAACATCTAACGCCACACATCTACCCTATATTAGGTTGTAGAATGCCTTTCAATGCAATTAACATACATAAATTCATCTTAATTTTAACTTTATAGAGTGTTAATACAGATAAAAACTATAAAGGTGAAACCTTTATAAGGGAGAAAGGTTTGCAACTCAATAGATTTGATTGCTCACAATACTTTATAGAGTGAGATTTAAGATTGTTATATTATAGTTAGTAATATGCATGGATGAAAACATACAAAAAAAATGCCTAATAAAAGCTACTATATTGAGAGTTGAAATCAATCACTAATTCAATGCTTAAAACATTAGATAAATGTTGGATAAGGAGAGGGTAAAATTAGCTTAAACATCACATTAGTAATGTTGAATTATTTATTGAATAAAAATACATGATATTGCATTGATGAATGATAAACCATTTTTTTTCATAAGGCATTCATTTGCATACATTAATTGGTAGATGGTTTATGTTACACCAATATCTATGAACATAGAGAAACCACTTTTACTCGCTTATATATATTGGATCAACATATTATTTCTCATGCATATTGATTCTCTTATAGTGGAAAATGTGGAGGAATCATATTGCAATGTCATTTTTACCAGTAGTCCCAGTTTGGAAATTTTAGGTGAAAAACATTATGAGCCATTTTGATGCATTAAATGATCACTTTTTATGGTAGGGAACTTACCATTGAAATTGATTCCATAATATACACATGGATTCATTTCCAATGGCACAATAATCCCCTTAATCAAAACTCATATGAGAAATTTGTGCCTCTCGAAATTTGACGTATTTAAATTGAGCACCATAATTCAAGAACATACCACATTAGCTATTGTTACGCATGAAAAATGGGATAGCCACATGAGGACTATGAAGAAGACTCTAAAGTTTTGACTTGTAACTCATATTGAGAGTTGAATGGGTCAAATTTAACCCCTAGTTTTTTATTGGGTTGTGTTATAACTAGACCACTTGGAGGAAAGGGGATTCATTATATTTTAGTGCATTTTCTACCATAGATAAGAAGAGAAGTTGAGAGTGGATAGAGGGAGAGAACAAACATAGATCGTTTGTGTCTTCTAGCATCCCAAGAGTCACATGTTTCACCCCTTAGTGCATGCATCCATTTTCATTCAGATAAATAAAGAGGAGAGTAGCATCATCGACCAATTAAATTTTCTTTGAAAAGGGTTTCCCAAGTCATATCTTGTGTTATTATGGTTTTGTGAGTTATTGTTATATTGTTTCTCTATTTTCTACAAATTTATAAATCATATGCATACATACTAAATAGTAATTAATGAATCAATAAAACTAAGTAAATATTAACCCTCATATTGGAGATTTCAAATTTAAAATATATTTTCTCTAGATCTATTGTGACGAAATATATAGTGGAATATCCATGGTAGTTTACAAATAATATTGGTATTAGAGAAGATTTATTTGGGTATTTGTGGGACATTGTTGGGGGTCCATATTAGTTTAAGTAGAAAGTTGTAAAACCCCTACCATGGTTGATGACTCTATTAATAACCATCAAGAACTCATAGAGGAGAGGTTTGTGCAGTTGAAAACACAATTCATAGATATAAACAATAATGTGATCCTCTTCACACATTCATCAATAAACTCAAGCTATTTGGAGAGGATGGAGGTTATAATGTAGAGGTGATAATAGAGGGGATATTGGGGATCATGAAGAACCATAGAGGGAGATTAAGAAAGGACCCAACTAGCTCATGTGTTATAAGCCATTCAGAGTCCTTTTTTAAGATGGATGTGAAGGATGACATCGAGTTGTATCAAGGTGATATTGATGATTTGAAGTTAAGTCGTTGGCTGTAGTAGTTAGAGGTCTATTTTAGTGTTCACAACATAAAGGAATAATGGACAATTTCATTTGTGCATCTAAAATTATAGGGACATACCTTGACCTAGTGGGAAAGTCAACTGAAAATCTTAATATTGGAGGGATATCCTCCAGCGAATAAGTGGGAGGATTTCAAAGATGTCATAAATTTAAAGATACGCCCTATCAAGTATTTATAGGAATAGAGGATCTAGTTGCATTACTACTTATTGAGATAGGAGAAGAGTGTATAGGATTATACCACCAAATTTAAGATGATGACAATAATGTTATATATCTACCTAATGAACCAAGATACACCTCAAGTATTTTGCGGATTACAAATCCATATATGAAATAAAATGATGTTATTCAAACCTAGAAAAATGGATGGGGTTTGTCTAGGCACAACACCTAGAAGACATAGGCTGGAAGAAAAGAAAACAAATGGGTCAAAGTAGAAGGAGCATTAGGAAGCTTCTAAGGAGGGGAAGAAGAAGTTGATAGGGGGATAAAATAGCAAGAAAAAAACCACACACACCAAAGAAAAATACTAGTAATCACTACAACCAATGCAAATTTGATGGTAATACAAAGAAGAAGTATTAGAAGTTTCATTTAGAGCCCAACCTGAAGAATGTAAATAAATATGCTAAGAGGAATAATATTATGGCACTAATTCCAGAAACTAGGTGGAATGTAGCTTAGACATGGATGAAAAGATTCCATGTACATTAATGAAATAGTAGATGAATATGACTACCCTTCAACAATAAGAAGAGAAGGAAATAACTATAGTATTCCAAAGAAGGAGAAAGTTAGGAAGACAAACATTGATGATCTTTTTAGCTTAGGATAATATGAAAATAGCATAACAACATGTCTAGTAAAGAAAATAGGAATGGATTCTCATGGCCATCCTATCCCATATTCATTTGAGTGCATCAAAAAGGATGAGAAGATAAAGGCAGCCAAACAATGTAGAACTAAATTTGCTATTTTTGATGATTTTCTTGATAAAGTATAGTTGGATATAGTTCCACTTGATTTTTGTGGAGTTGTATTTGAGAGTTCTTATATATACATGTTGGATGAAATATTCATGTAGAGATCCAAATAGTACCTCCTTATCAAGTATGAAAAATTACTCATCATCAACATGCACAAGGAAAATCAAATATATCATTGGTAAGTGTGAACTAGACTAAGATATTGATCAGTTCTAATAAGAAGTATGCTTTGTTTTTTCAATAGAAAATTCATATAAAATATAGTCCATGAGAGGTAATTCATCCCTAGGGAGGTGTGCTAAGCAACAAAAAAAATGAATGGAAAAGTTTCTATATGTGTATAAGAGTGTGTTCCAGAAGACTGAAGGGTTAATTCCTCAGAGGGATGTAACAATGCCATGGTCACCCTATTGTAAGCATTTCTATGCACATGAATGTGTATAATTATGTAAATTAATGTAAATAATAAAAATGATGACTGGATTGAGAGGGACACTAATTCAATGTCTATGAAGGTGAAGGGGGGGCATTTCTTATGAAGCCAATATTGTATTTAATTTGTCACATGTTTTTATGGCTTGAGGAATGGTGTCATTGAGCTATATTAAGTAAAAGGACTAAGAATAGTGTGCCATTGGTGTAACACCCTCTTCCCACATTTACCCAATCTAACCAGTCCACTTGGGTAAAAATGTGACAAGGGGCTACGATGATGTGATTCAACTCCCAATGTATATTTAAGGAAGTGGAACTAACAAAAAAAATCATTTTGACCTTCAGCACATGCTACATAACCTTTAGGAGTGAACCAACACTTTCTGGTGACCAATGCTTGTGAAAACTTGAAATTTTACTAATCTAGACCCTCATTTTCTCCCATGCATGCGATTGATGCCTTCTAGTTTCTCCCACAACAAGGCATGCCAAAAAATGTGGACATTTTCAAACATTTTTGTGCTAGAAACCATGGATTCTAAGCCACTTTTTCAGGGCTAGCTCTCATGCCACTGCCCAAAACTTCATGAAACTTTTAGAAATGATAAATAACAATGGAATAATGATACTAATGCAATCACCGGTAAAAGTAATTGATATGACCCAACTAGCCATGACAAGAACATCATCAAACATGTAATCTACAAATCATACCAATAGATCTGAGCATAGGGGTCTCATACTTATCTGATATTCATAAAGAAGCATTGATCTCTTATCAAAATAGCTTAATTATCATCTATTAGGTAATATATTCATTTTAAATTCATTTTATAATCAAAACATCATGAGATCCATACATCAAGTCTGTCATAAAACATAATTGTAACCAACATATAACCAATAGAAATAAAATGATACAACAACCATAAAAATCACATATGAACCAGTGCATTTACACATGAAGTACCAAGGAGAAGGAGCTCTAATTAATTAATGCACAAGCCAACTAGGTCTGGGACTTCCACGAACCACCCGATCATAGATTGGGTTGAACCAAATATTTATTCCAGCCAATCACCCTCGTGCCATATTCCAAGTAGGAATGTGGGACTCACAACAAACCAATCTAGGTTTCCTTGGGCTTTATCGCAATCCCCACCAGATCACTAGGCCCTAAACAAGCATGGGTGCCTCTGGATCTCTCCACCTACACCATGAGGAATTTTCTTATCTCCTTGTCTCTAAACTTTTCCATATATCTCGACATTCGTCAATCAAGGATTCGTAAGCCTAATCGAGACTCCACCCTCTAGGCTTGACCGTATATCCCACCATTCACTAGTTGAGGATTCCTAGGCCCCATCGAGGGCTCACACCTCTAGGATTTACCATATATCCCTCCATTCACCAGTCAAGGATTCGTATCCCCACTAAGGTACACAAGATCTGACTTTACTACAATCCTACCTTCTTTGGTCCCGGGATTCATAGCCCTTTTGTTCTTCTTCTGAGGCCACCTCACTCAGTTTTGAGATTGTCCAACAATCCAGCTTAACCAAATAAAAGAGAACCCATCACACCATTGCTATCAGGAAATGGTAAGGCAAGGCTAAAAACCACTAGCACTCTCTGGAAAACCCATGCCAATGACAACAAGAGAACCAAATACACACATGCATGTACCATGCATGCCAAATATAGTAATGAAATCACACATGAAAATTTATACCTGCAAGTAATCCTATTGTAGCCACTTTATCTAACTCTTCCTTGATTAATCTTTTCTTCCCTTCACCTTCTTTGTCATTCCTTTGCTTTCCTTGCTCCTACGCTAGAGTGCTCCAAGAGTTCTCCAAGTGTGTGAGATAGAGAATTGAGAGAGAGCTCCATAAAAAAATTGTCAAAAAGCTTGTGAATTGATCCTCAGAATCCTTTTTATTAATGAGGCCTCTATTTTCTTCATTTCCCATTATTTTTCATCAATTTCCTCCTCACATGCAACTTGTGACCTTTCACCTTTCTTTTCTCCTATTTTCCTTTATTTTCATAAATAAAATGTCAATTAATGCCACTTTTCCTTTTCAAAGCCTTTTCCATTGCCTTTTCCAAATTCCTTTAGCCATAATAACCAAAATGAACACCCACTAAGATGTTTTTCCCAATATTCAACTTGGAATACATGTCCTATTGCGTTGGTATTATTTTTTCCTTTATTAACTTTATTATATGGATCTTTGGCCAAGGTTGTTACGAAACCCTCCCCCTTGGGGGAACACCATCATCAGTGTTCAATGACACCTATAAGCTAGTAAACTATTGAAAACAAAACATACTACCCATGGAGCTTTATGACACAGCTCGTTGCATCATTTACAATGACATCCTATTGAAATATGACAATTATATCGTTTACTGAAGGTTTATAACACAACTCATTATGGTATTTACAATAACCACCAGATATACTTATGCACATTTTCCTCGACCAACAAATAATCATACTGTCTATGAAGCTTTATAAATCCATCTCGATATAGTATTTACAATAATATAAACATATACACATATGCACATTTTCTCAACCAACAAATAAAAGGATATGATGTCTACATCCTCAAGAAGGGAATCTAGAGGCTCACACCACCACCCTCAAAAGTAGTACTAGGATTCACCTCATTCCTAGGAAGTCCAAAATACACTACCAAAGTTAAAGCTACATCTAATGTCTAGCACTACAATGTTGTGCCACTTGTCTATCAGTGAAGAGTTACCAGCTCATTGTTCCCCAACCTTCTCTTCTTTGCTACATAGTCCATCAGGAAATCCAGTCACCCCCTTCCGAACAAACACTCACCTTCAAAGTTCCTCGGCATCCTTTATCCTAGGTGATCCATCCCCTGGCAAAGGTTTCCTCTCATCAGAAGGTCCAAAAGCTAAGGAATATCTCTACCTCAAAACCATCATACAGGTCATAGCATGCTCATGGAAATCAATGGACAATATTGGGTACCAGTTTCCCACAATGGCCCTGCTCCTAAAGTACTTTACCGACATACTTTTTCCTATTCCAATTCCTTTTGTTGTTGCTGCTAATCCTTGTACTGAGTTTCAACCACCCAAATGGGAATTTTCATGCTTTCCTATACGAAGCACATAACTGGAATTACATTCAAATAAATTGAACAAAATTCAAATCATACCTCATTGGTAGCTCATTAATAAGGTATGTCTGCAACTCTATTTACTTCCTATCACAACAAGTCAAGATAACTCTTTGATCAAATCATCATGTATAAACATATCACATCAGGTTAGCTTAAAACACAACCATCATAGATCAAAATCATGATTCACATGCAGTCATCATAAACTAGAATCATAGATCACATGTAACCATCATAAATTAGAATCATAGATAACATGCATAGTAAAACCAAAATAAAATATTGATAATTATCCTTCAATCATTTTTTTGCTTATAACTTTATCATTTTCGTACATAGTGCACATTCGATAAGTTGCCATATCTGGAAAGAATCCAATGCCTCTTTTCTCTTCAATCACATACACATACACAATTTACATCACAACACATACATCTACACACAGTGTACGACACCACACAATGCATACACCTACACCATATATACATTGTGACATATACACCTACACCCGATGTAGAACACAACACAATACATAATCATGCATCTAGTGTACAACACAATACAGATACGTTTACATAGTACGGCACAACGAATACACATTTCATGATGCCACAACTACACAATGCACATATGTAGTACCGCATGTACACAACACAACATGTAAAACATGCACACAATACCACATGTACACCAATTCACATGTAAATATGTACACAATACGAGCTGTACAGAACAACACCTACACATGTACACAACATCACATGTAAATGGCACCATATGTACAATGTGTACACAGTGCCACATGTACACCTCACCACCTGTACAATGTGTACACAATACCAAATGTACAGAAAACCACATGCATGACATGTACACCACACCACATATACACAATGCCATATGCATTATATGTACACAACACCACATGTATAATCATGCATACAACACCATATGTACATAGAACCACATGTACAACATGCATGCAACACCATATGTACATAGCATTGCATATACAACTTGTGCACAAAACTATATATGCAATATTCACGCAACACCATATGTACAACAAGCACACAACACCATAGCTAAAATCACTAAATATACAATATGCACAACATATGCACCACAGTAGCACTCCACATCCAAAACCACATTGTCTCTACCAAGCAACTTTGCTTCTAGTGTCTCTTTGTCATCCATGCTTATCCTAGCATGTCGTAGATTACGTTAGTTTCATTCCACTGATGTATCTATCAGAATTACATATCCATAACATAAACATAGGCATAATATAAACACATAATATCAACTCATATCCCGATGATATTGACCTATTAATTTGTTGAGTCTACTATTGCTACTTGATTCCCCATAAAGCTAGAAACCTCTTTCATGCCATTCACATGCATAAGCATCTATTCTTCCACAAGAATGGTCCCTTACAACCCTTTCAGATAGTGACATAGATACATAGATACATACATATATATAAACACTAGCATACAACAATCATGATTCTATCAGGAAATGACATACATACATACATATAGACATTAGCATTAAACGATCATGATTTATGATGACCCCATCAGACAATGAAATACATGCATACATGTATACATATATAGACATCATGATAATCATGTTCACAACATAATTAACACATATCATAAGGTCATTAACACATATCATAAGGTCAAGTTGAAGAAAACTCCCCTTATCTGTGCACAACATGTGCAACATTGAGAACAACAGTTCCCAACATATCTAAGGCACTGGATGCCTCACATCCATTAACTTTACCTTTCCTGTTACCTTTCTTATGATTATCCTTCCACCATCCGTTTACCCCAATGGGCCCAACCAATCCAACTAACTATCATACTCTTGCCTTAAGCTTCCCTCTACTCATGCACCAAGATACATCTGGGTCTTACATTACCTGATGGGTTTCATTTAGCTCCTCGAGACCCATTAAACTTCCTCTTTCCCAACCAATTCCCAAGACTCAAACATAAAAATAAATAGCAAGAAACAAAAAAGAATAAAAGCATGAAAACCAATAATAATACGACAACAGAAGTGAAGTGGTATGGTCATACACTAGTCATAAACAAAATTTCAAATCAAGTGAAAATAAATCACAAAGAACTGAAATCAAAAGACTCTCAATAGACACCATGAGTCAATCCACATGGATTCCCAATTATTAGAAGGGAAAGCTCAACCCCAAGCTTCTTCAAGATTTCACAGCAGTCTCTTTTTCCGTGTAATTCCCTACATCATACTACCATAAGCACATAATTGTTAGTGCATAAATAAGTGTAACAAAATACTAGTTACCTTGTAACTGAACATATACATATATTATCTCTCAAGGGACTCCAATTCCCCTGACAAATCTAGATATAATTAGAAACCAGTTTTTATACATATCAAATACCTGTTCATGAATCTAGCACATATCCACTTAATGTCAGACAAAATCAAGTTTAAGAAGAATCCCTTTATTCATGGAAAGATCTCATTCATTTGGAATTGTGGTTTCCAAATAGAGCCAAAGTAATTCTCACCCAATTCCTTCATTTTAACTTTTTCCTTGCTGCAACCGAGTCTTATTATGTACTATCACATCATCCAATTGTTATTTATATAAGCACATCAACTATTACCGTGTCATGCTAATACCAAGCATGATTCCCTACAACTATTCACATATGTCAGTCACACGTTCCAAAGATCACGACATCATATCTATGAATTTGAAGTCAACCTTTACCGATACTAATCAACCATGTCCATATCAACTAATAGTCAAAATCATAATGCCACAACTAGCACACACTTACACTGAAGTACATATCAGTTGTGTAAGAACATAATGTGTTAGTACAACAATCTTAAAACAAGAACTTTCATTCATGCAATCTTACAAACAGATACTCATATCATGCAATTAATAAAACATTCAGACAACTTGAAAACATACCATGTTAAATAAATCAACTAGATGACATAATCAAACACTCAAACACCAAATAGAAGACATAATCAAACTCATACCTTAATTTATCTCAAGGGAGGCCATCTTGTCTACACAATCAATCTAGATTAGCATGACATAACTTCACAACACATCAAATTAAACATAAATAAGGTCATGATCTTCATAACAGTAACTAGCTAACATGTTCACCTCATAAGCTCATAAAAAAATTTCATTCATGCATAAAAATCGCATATGTACAGTCAGTCCAGATTAGTATGACATAATATCACAATGTATTAACTCATACTTGAATGTCATAACCATAATCATATGCATAGGTCAATAAAAATTAGTACAAAACATAATAACATCAATACCTCAACTGCAATCACCATAATCATTAGGCATATGACCAACAATGAAAATTTTAAGGATGGAAATTATCTTAAAGTATAGAAATGGTAGCAAACCTTACTAGTTTCAAACATACAAACTATAAAATGTTTGGTGATATTCTTATAAAAATATTCAAATATTTGATGATTTTATACAACCTTTAAAAGAATTTGGTGAATTTGAGGTGAAAACAATTTATAGTATAAAGTTTGGGAAAATATTTTTTAGAAAAACTGGAAATTGGTGAATCCTATTTTTGGAAAAAAAAAAAAATGGACAATTGGCCCACCTACGAATATTAGCCCTGAAAATTTTTCTTGATGACCAAAATGCATACAACAATAGGTTAGTATCATTCATGACTATCTGACACATGTTCATATGAATACACTACTCAACTATCATTTATCATACATGTAACCATAATAATAATATAATGGCAAGCATATAAGTAAACCTGATGCTTATAACAACGAATAACCGCATACCTGCATGCCAAACATATAATACATGTATGGTGATCTTCTCTTACCTTAAGGTCTAGTGATGCAACCTAACTCTAATAATATGCATCTCCTACTCTATCTTAGCCAACACATTAAAATCATAACAACCAACAACATCATGATGACAAAAACTACATACAATGACCTCCCAATGCATGTTTGACCTACTATACATGCATAACTATAACCATGACAATGCATGCATAACAACATATAGACACTAACATGCATAACAAATGCATATACAATTGACATGTATTCATGAAAAACACATCCCAACAACAACATCATAAAATCCTACATGGAAACACAACTGTAACAATGACTACTACCATGCATACATAACAAGCAAATATACAACCTTGTGCATGAATGAAAACGCAATCCGCGCATATAGTCCACGTGTTGAACCATCCTCTAATACCATTTTGTAACACCCTTTTGCCACATTTACCAAAGCTAACCAATGCACCGGGGTAAAAATGTGATGAGAGACTAGTATGATGTTATTCGAATCCCTGTGTACAGTCAAGGAAGTGGAACCAACAAAAAAAATCATTCTAACTTTCCACACATGCTACAAAACCTTCAGGATCAAACCAACCCTTCCAGGTGATCAATCCCTGATACAACTTGACATTTTACTAATCTAGACCCTTAGTTGAACCCATGACAATCCATATATGTGAGTGAGGCATTTCAGTCACTCTCATAGCAAGGCATGCCAGTGAATATGCACTTTTTAGATAGTTTTGTGCCAGCAACCCTAGATTTAGAGCCATCTTTTTAGGGCTAAGTCTCATGCCACTTCCTAGAACCTCATGAAACTTTCAGAAATAATAAATTAAAACATAATAAGGCTACTAATGCAATCATTGTTAAGTACCTGGTCTTACCCTACTAGCCATGAAAAAAATTTCATCAAGCATGTCACAAATATGTAATCTATAGGTCATAACCTAGATTAGAGCATAGAGGTCTCATATTTATCTAAGATTCATAAAGAGGCATTGCTGCCTTATCACAATAGTTGCATTATCATCTATTAGGTCATATATTCATTGTATATTCATTTACTAATCAAAGCATGATCATAGCCATACATCAAGTCTGTCATAAAACATTCTCATAACTAGCATATAACCAACAAAAATAACAAGGATACAAAAGCAATGAAAATCACATATGAACCAATAAATTTTACAGATGTAATACCAAGGATAAGGAGCTCTTATTAATGAATTCATAACCCAACTACGTCTGGAACTTCCATGAACCACACGACGATAGAATGGGATGAACCAAATATTTATTTTAGCCAATCACACATGTGCCATATTCTAAGCATGAATGTGGGACTACAAGAAAACAAATCTAGGTTTCCTCAAGCTTTACCGCAATCCCCACTAGATCACTAGGCCCTAAACAAGCATATATTCCTCTTAATCTCTCCACCTTCATTGTGACAAATTTTTCTATCTCCTAGTCTCTACACTTTACCATATATCCCCCCCATTCACTGGTCAAGGATTCTTAGGCCTAATCAAGACTCCACCCTCTGGGATTTACCTTATATCCTGCCATTCACTGGTCGAGGATTCCTAGACCTTATCAAGGGATCACACCTCTAGGCTAAACTGTATATCTTGCCATTCACTGGCCGAAGATTCCTAGGCCCACCGAGGTACAAAAAATTCGGCTTTACTGCAATCGCATCTTCTCCAGTCAAATGATTCCTATGTCATGTTTTCTTCTTTTGAGACAACCTCATTCAGTTTCAAAACCATATGAAAATCCATCTTAACCAAATAAAAGAGAACCCATCACAATATGGCTATTCTGAAATGACAAGGCAAGTTTGAAACTCACTGTCACACCCGCAAAAGCCCATGCGTATGGCAGAAAGAGAACCAAATACACACACACATGTACATGCATGTACCACTCATTCCAAATATAGCAAGGAAATCACACATGCAAATTGATACCTGCATGTAATCCTATTGTACCCACTTGATCCTACTCTTCCTTGCTTGATATTTACTTCCCTTTGCCTTCTTTTTCATTCCTTTTCTTTCCTTGATCCAATGCTAGAGTTCTTTAAAAATTATCTAAGTGTGTGTGAGAGAGAATGAAGAGTGAGCTACACCCAAAAACTATAAAAAAACATGTGAACTGATCCTCATAAGCATTTTTATTAATAAGGCCTCTATTTTCTTCATTTTCGATATTTTTCTTCAATTTTCTTCGCACATGGAACCTGTGACCTTTCACCTTCATGTTCTCCTAATTTTATTTATTTTCATAAATAAAATTCCAATCAATTCCACTATTCCTTTTCGAATCCTTTGTCGTTTCCTTTACCAATTTCGTTTAGCCATAATAACCAAAATGAACACCTGCAAGCATGTTTTGCCTAAAATTCTTCTTGGAATACATGTCGCATAGCCTTGGTTTTATTTTTTACTTTATTAACTTTATTACATGGATATTTAAGTGAGGATGTTACAATTAGAAACTACATTAATTTTCCCTTGAGTTAAACTCAACATAACACCCAAATCATAGGTCATGACATTTAAGCTTGTGTATGGGTCGTTGTTGAAAAAAGGGAAAAAATGTATAGGAAACTAAAGGAAACATTTGGGCTAGGATAAAGAAGGACGAGTCTACGCATTGACATGGTAGGGGAAGCTCTGATCAATACGCCATCAAAAAATGTGTTGGAAGAGACAATAAAGATAAAAGAAAGTGTTGTTCCTAAGATGAGTGCAAGGGAAAGAGGAAACAATGATTGTGATGTAAATTTGCAAGTGGAGTGAGTATTTTGAATCCCTCTTAGGTATCAAGTGAATCATCAATATAAATCTTGATATCTAGTTCTTAGTTAATAGGTGGAGGCCAGCTCCTTGGATTCCCATGGAAGCTGCCAGGTGGAATGGATAGTGTGCTTTGGATTCCTATAGGAGATTAATACAGGGAATGTGTTATGGATTTCTAATGTGAAAATTGGGTGGAGAGTATTAGGACTTTGTACTCTTGTAATTTTGTTCTAGTGGAGAAATAGTGTTCCAAAATCACAAAACTAGTTGTGGGATGGAGCTTGAGCAGTTCTAGATTCCTTGATCTAGTTATGGGGTGGATATTAGACTCTCTGGATTCCCTGTTTTTATTGTGTTGTGTGGAGGACTGAAATTTTGGATTCCCTGAACTAGTTATGGGGTGGTGTTACAGAAATTATGGATTCCCTTAACCTATTTTCATGTGGAGCTTCATAAGCTCTACAATCCCTGTTTTGGGTGGAGACACAAAGCACTTTGGATTCCTGGAAGTCAAGCGGAGGCTATATGGGCTCTGGGTTCCTATATGAATATGCATATGACTAGTGTGAATATGCCTTCAACACTTCCCTTCATAGGCTTTGTATCAGGCCTAGGGGTGGTTGATTATCAGAAGGAAAAATAGTGCAGCCCGGCTACAATTGGGTGGAGAGTTGAAGTCTGAATCCTAGTCATCATCCATCTACTTCATAAGATAAGTTTCTTACTTTTGTAATTGTGTATCTCAATGCAACGAAAATTCCTATAACCATATAACTTTTGTTGCCAATGAGGAATGCATATTTCTATGTATTTGAAAAGGAATATGTAATTTGATGAGGAATTCACATTTTTTGATTATGAATGAGATTGATTCCTATTCATTTCCATGGTGTCATACATTTGTAAAGTCTACTTTCACTAGATAATTTTGTGATGCATGGATTGTGTCATGTAGGTCCTAGTGTCATTGAGAAAAATGTGAGAAATTTATGCCCTTACTTGTCAGTATATATATATATATATATATATATATATATATATATAAACTGTGGAGAATCATGGGCACGACTACAGTTCAATTTGTGCCGAGAGTAGCTATACAATGCTTGAGAGCAGGCAAAGTACTTTATTAACATTATTGAAGCTCAGGAGGGACACCGTGTGTTCAGCTAATTGTCGAGGTGTCGCATTAATAACATATATATTATATATATATATATATATATATATATATATATATATATATATATATATATATATATTTGAGTGTCACGGTTATCTAATTAACATAACATATGCATGTGTTTGCATAAAACTTGGGAGCCACTTGTAATTATCCAAGTGTTAAGAGGAACTTGACCAAGGGGTAGAAAATGCTAACTATCAATCGAACTATATCTATAAGAGATTGCAAATAATTATGTGTCAAAAAAGGCACAAGCTAGAGGGAGTTCTCATTAAGTGGTAGACATTTCTATGTCTCATAGTGATCATTCATAGGGGTGAACCCATTATGGCATGCCATGGTGAGGCTTGGGATTGATAAACCTTGTGATTGGATACCATTTTTTGACAAGGAGTAAAAATTTTCATCTTAGTCGTGGGCCCTCGGTGAGGTAGATCCGTTCAAATTTCGAGTGAGAAGACACGGTGAGATTATGTGGAGGTTGAAGGCTAGTTCCACTGAAGGATGGATAAGTATTATAATAAAAAATTAATCACTTGCACAAAGTGTGAGAGCTGATGGGACCTATTACTGCTCAAAATAGCAGGGGACCTGAAGGGGATCCCTAAAGGGAAAATGTTAGACCAAGGGCAACAAATGGAGACTCAGCCCACTGTAACCTCAACTAAGGCTCCCTTTTATTTACAGACTTTCAGTGATGGGAGGAGACTCGATATATTATAGAGTCATTGATGAAGGTTAAATCAATGAATGGATGTGGAGTGACCCAAATAATCACTTTCAAGAAGAGTTTGAAAGATACAGCTTGCTTGCTTTCTAAGAAAGGTACAATGTATTCTAGGAGAAGGAAGGGAGGATTTGAGGGTTTGTTTTATGGGATATGACTTATGAAGGTGTTTCCAAATCCCCAAAATTCTTGTTGAAATTTGGTATCCCTGATGGTTCTTGATGTTGGGTTGTGTTATATTCTTCCCACTTGGACCCTATATTAGGTTGGGTGGACCTACCTATGGTTTTGTGCATGATTTTCACACATGGTTTTGGACGCGATGGTTTTTGGTCCATGGTATTGGATGCTTTGAAATGTATAAATATGTATTATAACATTGAAAGAAACATAATGAAAAATCAATCTAGTAGTCTTGGTTTTGGGATCCAGGGGAAATATCTGTGTATATGTATTTTATGTGTTATTCTCTCGCATTGTTTATTTTCCTGTGTTTTAGAATTTGTATGTAGGTAATTTTTGTACGAGTTTAAAACATACATTTGGTATCAGAGATATTTTTCCTTCAAGGGGATGCCTTTGTTGCTGAGGGGTTTCACTCGGGCTTATGGTAGACCTTGTTCAGTGGGAGATCTATGGGATCGATTCTAGTGGTGAAAGAAGATGGCGAGCAGTCGAAGGATAGAGATCGAGAAATTTAATGGTTAGAGTTTTGAGTTGTGGAAACTCAAGATGGAGGATCTGTTGGTGGATAAAGATCGGTGGATTGTGGTAGATATGGTTACTAAACCAACAAGAGTGTCCGATGAAGAATGGAAGAAGTTGGATCGGAAGGCAAAGAGCACAATATGATTGTGTGTCTAAGATTCCGTATTGCCGAATGTATCAGGGGAAGCTATAGCTAAGGATTTGCGGTACAAGTTAGGGACTTTGTACAAATCCAAGTCTCTGGTGAAAGAACTGTTCCTAGAGAAAACGTTGTCTAACCTGAGGATGAAAGATGGAGACTCAGTGACAGAGAATCTAAATGCAATTAATACTGTGGTAAGTCAATTATTATCTGTTGATGTTAAAATTTCAGATGAAGATAAGTGCATCAACTTGTTGTGTTCTCTACTAGATTCATGGGGTAGTTTGGTTATTGTAATAGGTAGCAATGCAACTGCCTTGAAATTTGATGAAATAGTCTCATCCTTATTGACGGAGGAGATGAGACGAAAAATATGGAGAGTCGGAATGGTGATGCCTTGTCTATACGAGGATAGTCCCAGAACAGAAACAAAAGTAAGTCATCAAGTGGGAGATCTAACTCTAGAAGGAGATCTAAATCTCTAAGAAAACCTGTAAAGGTGGTGTGCTAGAAATGCAGAAAGGAAGGGAACTACAAAAGGGACTGTAAATATAAAGCTCCCGAGAAAGGAAAGGGATCTGATGATGCTTCTTTTGCAAAGGAAAAAACCACCTCAAATGAAGGTGGGGATGTGTACTTGGCTTCCTCAAGTACACATGTAGATCATGAGGCATGGTTTATTAACTTAGGTGCATCCTTTCACTACACTACCCATAGAGAGTGGTTCTGTGAGTGTGATAAATATGACGGTGCTGATGTCTTCTTGGGGGATGATAGGAAGGCTAGAATCATTGGTCGCAGAAAAGTAAAGTTGAAGTTGCAAGGTGGAAGGGTTAGAACACTTTAGGGTTTTCTGCATATTCTTGCGTTGGCCAGAAATCTGATTTTTGTAAGCAAGCTAGATGATGCAGGTGTAAAAACAATGTTCGAGAAGGATACCAATGAGATGGTTCGAGGAGCATTGGTATTGATGCGGGAGTTTGGATTGGAACTTTGTACAAGCTGCAAGGTAGCACTATTGTTGATGGGTGCAACAGTTCTGTGGTTCCTAAAAGTGGAGCAGAAAATCTAGTGGTCTTTGGAGAGAAGGCCATGTTATGGCATCAAAAGCTTGGAAATACTGGAGAGAAGGACCTTCGAATACTTCATGGTAGAGGTATGGTAGAAGGTATGAGAAATAGCTCTCTGGATTTTGATTTTTGTGAAAATTGTGTACATGGGAAGCAGAAGCAGGTGAGTTTCCCCTCTGGTGGTAAGAGGGTGAAACATATATTAGAGTTTGTGCACAATGATGTGTATGGACCTATCAAGGTTCCATCACTGGGTAAGTCTATGTACTATGTATTATTTATAGATGACTTCTCAAGGAATACATGGATATATTTCCTTCAGAAGAAATCTGAAGTCTTTGATAGGTTTAAAGAATTTAAGGCTCTGGTGGAAAACCAGACAGAGAAGAAGATAATGGTGGAGAGTTTTGTAGTAAGGAATTTGAAGAATTCTGTAAGAAGTGTGGCATAGCACGACAGAAGACTAATCCATATGCACCTGAGTAAAATGGAGTTACAGAAATAATGAACAAGACGTTGATGGAAAGGGAAAGAAGCATGCTCAGTGGTGCCAGGTTAGGGTGGGAATTCTGGGCAGAGGCAATGGAGACATCATGTTACCTGGTCAACAGATCACCTTCATCACCGTTGGAAGATAAGACTCGACAAGAGGTATGGATTGGTAAGAAACCCTCTCATTCACATCTGAGGGTAGTTGGATGTGATGCATATGTACATGTTCCAAAGGAGAAAAGAACCAAGTTGGATAGTAAATCTGAAAAGTGCATCTTTATTGGTTATAAATATGGTTTAAAGGGTTATAAGCTATGGAACACAGTAACCAAGGAAGGTTGTCTAGAGTCGAGATGTGGTGTTCAGAGAGGAAAAAGATGTTATTAAACATGAAGTCCAAACAAAGGAACCTGAGAAGATAGAGTTTGAGCTTAAGGAGGAAGAATCAGACTCTACAGTAGAGGAGGAATCAGAAGATGAAGAGCCACAAACTCCATGTCTAAGAAGATGAGTTCGAGAAAGAAGGCAACCAGAAAGGTATAGTCCATCTACTTTCTGTTCAAGTTTTGCTTTATCTATTACTAACGATGATCCCAGAACTATGAAGGAAGTAGTAGATCCAGAGGATGGAAAACTGTGGAAAGAGGCCATGGTTGATGAAATGGTATCTTTGCACAAAAATGCGGCTTGGGATTTGGTGGAGTTGGTGGATGGAAGGAAACCCATTGACAGAAAATGGGTTTTCAAGAAGAAGACAAATGCAGAAGGAAAGGTGGTGAAACACAAAGCTCGGTTAGTAGCAAAAGGTTATTCCTAGGTCACGGGAATTAATTTTGGTGATATTTTTTCTCCTGTTTCCAAGGTAGCTTCTCTTAGATTATTTTTATCTTTTGTTGATGCTTTTGATTTTGAGGTAGAATGGATGGATGTGAAGACAACATTTCTTCACAGGGATATGGAAGAGGAGATCTACATGAAGAAACCTGAAGGCTTTACGGTGAATGGTAAGAAAGAACTGGTATGCAAGTTAAAGAAGTCTTTGTATGGGTTAAAACAGTCACCAAGGATATGGTATCAGAAATTTGATACATTTATACGGGGACTTGGCTTCACCAGAAGGAAAGAAAATCATTGTGTGTATTTTAAATTAATTGGTGACCATGTTATTTATTTGGTCTTGTATGTGGATGATATGTTGCTAGTTGGAAATGACAAAGAAATTATCCAGGATTTGAAGACCCAATTGTCCTCCAAATTTGACATGAAAGATCTTGGTGCTGCAAACTATATTTTGGGCATGGAAATTAAAAGAGATCAAGAAAAGAGGAAGCTATGGTTATACCATAGGAAGTATTTCGAGACAATACTGCAAAGGTTTAATATGTAGGATAGTAAATCGATGAAGGTTCCTATTCGTGTAGGTGTGAAGTTATCTACTAAATAGTGTCCCAAGACACAAGAAGAGGAAGAGGACATGTCATGTGTTCCATATGCAAGTGTAGTGGGTAGCCTAATGTATGTAATGGTATGTACTAGACCAGACATTGCACATGCAGTGAAATTATTGAGCAAGTTTATGTGGAAACCAGGGAAGGGGCACTGGACAACAGTGAAGCGGGTTTTCAGGTATTTGCGTGGCACTAGTGATTATGGCTTATGCTACCAAGGAAGATCAGGATTGGATAGAGTGTTAGATATTCATGGCTTTGTTGATGTGGACTAGGCTGGAGTTCTAGATCAGAGAAGATCCACAAGTGGGTATGTGCTTAACCTATTTGGAGGTGCCATCAGTTGGATGAGTAAGAAATGATCTGTAGTGGCACTATCAACTACAAAGGTAGAATACATGGCAACCACTCATGCAAGCAAGGAAGCAGTTTTGTTGCAGAGATTATGTTCAAGTATGGGGTTAGTACAAGGAGGTATAAGGATAGACTGTGACAACCAAAGTACAATTTTCTTGGTAAAGAACCCTGCTTACCATTCAAATACAAAGGACATTGATGTTCAGTATCACTTTGTGAGGGATATGATAGAAGACAAAAAAGTGTTGCTAGTAAAGGTGGACACTTTGAAGAATATTGTAGATGCATTGATAAAATCTATGAGCTCTGAGAAGTTCTCTTGGTGTAGAGAAACAATAGGCATTGCAGGGCTGGATTAATGACTAAGCTCTCCTATGGAAATAAAACAACAAGTGGGAGAATGTTGGGTTGTGTTATATTCTTTCCATGACTAGCCCATGTAGTGAACTGGGGGTTAGAGGGGGGGCGGAGCCCCACCTTGTTGTGTCGATTACTTAACGGGGATTTGAGGGGGCCGAGTAGCCCCCCTCTACGGGGTCCAAGGAATCACCCTAGGAAAATATTTTTTTGGACCCTATATTAGGTTGGGTGGACCTACCTATGGTTTTGTGTATGATTTTCGTACATGGTTTCAAACACGATGGTTTTTGGTCGATGGTTTTGGATGCGATGGTTTTTAGTCCATGGAATTGGATGCCTCAGAATGTATAAATATGTATTATAACATTGAAATGAACAGAATGAAAAATCAATCTGGTAGCTCCGGTTTTGGGATCCAGGGGAAAATATCTGTGTATATGTGTTATTATCTTGCATAATTTATTTTTTGTGTTTTAGAATTTGTATGCATGTAATTTCTATATGGGGTTAAAACCTACATAAGAATTTTCTTTCAAAGCAACGAGACCATACGGACCAACTGGACCCAGTCTCGGTCACTAAGAAGATGTTTAGCAACCAATGGTGTCCTTAACATAGGTAAGGTCGGGGAAAATATTAAAGAAATAGTATTCACTTGAAGGTGTTGAATTGATCCAATAAGGTATTAGCCTTTGGGGATGTTAGGGAAAAGTTTGATCTCGGAGAAAGGGCTTGGCTTTTTTCACAACTCCACCATGAGAATGGCCCCAAATTTTGAGGAGGTCTAGAGAAACAACTACCCCAGGAGGGCTTAGGAGATCAAACTTTTTGGAAGGCTAGTTCATCAGGGAAATGATGCCATAGATGATCCAACTTGGTTAGACCCAGAAAAAGGTGAAATAAGTTGGTTTAAGGAGACCAAATTTTGGTAGATCAGTGCCTTGGTCTTGGGAGAATGGGGTCTACAATGAATATGAGTGAGGACCTTTGTTTTTGGTCAAGGAGGCCTCAAGAATACTTCTCTAGCCTTCTAGGTCAAACATAAGCAATCTTCCAACTTTTATACTTCGATGTGCAAAAAGTTGATGGATTATCAAGATAAATTCAATGATAGAATTACCCCTAGGGGATTTTGTTCACATTACATGGCCCATACATTGGGAGATGCTATAATAGAGACAAAATTCCATAATATAAAGCTAAAAATGCACGCAACAATTAGCCCTAAGAATAACGAAAATTACAGTCCAATGTATATGAAAAAGTAAAACAAGAATATCATTAAAAGAATGTACTTACATATAATATAATCTATCCAACCACCCACAATTTGACAAGAGAAGAGCTCCAAGATAAGATAGACCAAATCCACACATTAGAATTCATGCATAAAGCACCAATTCATCCACTAAGAAAAAGTGTGAAATTATCAAGAGAGAGAAGAGATCCAATCCAAAGTGATGATAAGATAATGAACTCATCTCACTTGTATTTATACACTAATGAGGAGTATTAATTAACCTCCTTTGCCTATATAAGCTCCAGAAATAAAAAAATGTTCTGTTGTAGTGCTACAACTAGCCTCCAAAATTTTTGTCTACACCCAAATTCGAAGCCTCCCTTGAGAGTTTCACTTGATGCTTGCATACACTCGGGTTCACTCCATGAGCTTGTGTGAGCCTTCGTGCCCACCTTGCTTGTTCATTCCACCCAAGATGCTTACATGTGATGGTAATGTTTTTCTTGCGACCATGTTTTGGTCATGCTCAATGTCTTCACTTCGTGTGTGAATGTTATGTTCGCTATGAAAACATTTGTTGTACTCACACACAGAGTCACATTCATTGTCACCCAAGTGTCGTCACAGTCGATCAATGATCAATCATGAGTGTTGTGCTTGTCACTTGCACTGTCAGTCAGTCATGTTGAACATGTGTGCCTGGCTGGTTTGAGTCATCTCGTCATCAAGTCATGAGGGTGTGTGTTTGTAAGATACCATTTGCATCTTTCACTCATTCACACACTTAGTCATTTTGCTGAATTTCTAATGACTAGACTCCCCTTTGACAACTGGACCATCACCCCACTATCGACTCGATCGACTGTCACCCATAACAACACAGAAGCACTAAGAAAATATTCTCAAGTTGCATTTCTCACAAGAATTTCACTCAACCTTCATACTGGCCACTCGGAGAGTCGGACCCGATAGCCACCCTGAGACTGTCTCCCCTCAAAAATTACGTAGAGGTTGTTGACCTTGCCCACTCTACTAATTGAGGAAATTGTGCAAACATGTCGGATAGATGCCTAGTGCTCGTCCCTCTCTCCCTCAGAAAATTGCGTAGTTTTCTCAGTCAGTCCTCCCGACAGTCAACTAGCTGCTCATTTAGGAAATTGTGCATTTTTCATGAGTAGGCCTTCTGCTGCCCAACAATCCACTCAACTCATAGATTGTGCCGATATGATTAGAAGGCTGACCTCCTAGCCTTACTGCAGTTTCTCTCACTAGCAGCTCCTAGCAGCAAACTGACAGTTCCCTCCAGGAGTAGTGCAGTTTCTATTTTCAAGCTCCCTGCAGCTGACTGGTAGTTCCCCTTGGGAATTGCACAGTTCTACTGCCAGCGACCTAGGAGCCAATTTCCAATTTCCTCCAGGATTTGCGCAGTTTTGGCTACCAAGCTCCCAACCAGTTCCTCCAAAAAACTGTGCAATTTCTTCCAACTGATCCTCCATGTAGCCCGGCTTGTTCCTCCAGAAAATTGAGGAAAATTTTCTGTCAAGCACTTGTTGCCTGTTCGTTCTAGAAAATGCACAAATTTTGTCTGCCTTGCCTTGTTGCAGTAGAGTTGTACACACATCTTAATAAAATTTCCATCCAACCTATCCAAAGGTTAAGGTCTAGCCTAGAAATTAACGGGCATAAAGTTAAGTCAGTGATCTTTATGAAAAGCACCTTTGCAAAGATTCCACATGGATCCATATAGAACTCTTTATAAAAACTATGATTATAGGCATCCACATGGAATTCTTTATCTCTTCCATGTGACACCTCAAAATTCTTTATAAAAACTATGATTATAGGCATCCACATGGAATTCTTTGTCTATTCCATGTGACACCTCAAAATATATTCTTGCTAAAGTCATTCTCACATCGCTCAGTCAAATAAAGGTGACATAATGCAGTATGAGGCTTTGATTGTATATGATTTTAGAAAATTCAAGGAAAAGATCATTCTACTTATTTATGTATGAGGAGGCTTTGATTGTACGTGATTTTAGAAAATGTTGGGAAATAATCATTCTATTTATTTTCATGAGATAGTGTTCAAGATTATGTTTTTTTATATGTATTATAAAAATGTAAATAAGATTTACACTTTAAATAGATTTAACTGCTAAGAAACATGTAGTTCTTTATAATATGCAATAAGTTCAAATAAATAATTTCCGTAAACTTTTATACAAATCCCTTCCCATAAATAAGAAGTTTCATACATTATTTTGATCTTTTGGATTTAAAAAATATATTATTATTATAATTTAATGGAGTTCTTATGAAATGATAAAATTTTATAAAGGTTTTTTGGTAAGATAGTAAATATATATATAGTATATATATATATATATATATATATATATATATATAATATATATATATATATATATATATATCTTTTATTTGGGTGAGATTTTGTCTTTTTATGATGTAAGGAAGAAGGATAATGACCCATGACCCAAAGACATCTAGCAGGAGCCAAATCTTGCTCGCTTACAAAATACCATTGCGTAATTCTAGGTGATATGGCTTTGCTTTAGTAATGGTGTTGGATCAGCCTACATGTGACTTCCTGCGATTAATATTTCTCTCATTGTAAATAATTGTAATTGCTAAATGATTGAGAGAGAGACATAGATGTTATGACCAAAAATGGTGCGCTCGCATGTACAGAACAGAAGACAATTAGAGTCACTGATCAGCACATACAGGGGTTGTTCTTCCAACTAAAAAAATTATGAAAGGAAAAAAT
Source organism: Pinus taeda (assembly GCA_000404065.3). Classification (NCBI taxonomy): domain Eukaryota; kingdom Viridiplantae; phylum Streptophyta; class Pinopsida; order Pinales; family Pinaceae; genus Pinus; species Pinus taeda. The sequence continues at coordinate 108,549 of APFE030951774.1, read as the reverse complement.
CAAAAGCTTCCCGAAGGTTGGTATTAAAAACGAAATCCTTCTGGGTGCATGAAAATTGGAAGTTAACTACATCACAACTATTCCTTTGATAGACGTGAGGGTCACGAGAACTCCAGTTAGCACCTTGAGATGCGAAATTTCCCTAAAAAACCTTCACCTCTTGACTTGATGGGTTGAGAATTCAAGCCTTGAGCCCCAAGAATCCTTAATGAAAGAGGATGGTAGCTCTCATTTCATTTATGAGGAAAACACTCACATTGATGAGACAAAGGAGCAAAGGAGTGTTCAGAAATTCTATAAATACAAGTTCAAGGAGAGCTGATAACAAGAATTTTTTCATTTTTATGCTCCCAAAATTGCTCCCAAGAAATCTAGGATATCATTGTGAGGAGAATTCCAGCATTGTAAAGAGTTTTTTATGCTTCTATGAGAGAGAAAAAACTCGCAAAAGAGATTGAAAAGGTGAAATATTTGTTGAGATCTATTGAGAACCATTGCTTAAAAAACTCTCTTCAAGTTTCTTTCATACATTTAATGTAACTCTTCCACCACCAACAATCCATAAAGATGATCATTTTCCAATTCCTTTGTTTTGCTTCACAAGTTTGTTTTGTGTCTTTTTTTTTAGTTTTAACTTAGTTTTTTCCATGCATTATTTTCACTCTATTCAATGTTTTTCTACTCCATCTTCGCTCACTAACAATCTCTCATTTGTTTGTATGCTCCTTGTAGGAAGCAATAAACTACAAGGAAGGTGTTTTTGGGACTCTTAAGCAACCAAACACACCATAAAGATGGAGACTCCACTTGCTTCCCTCTTTTAGTCTAATTATTTGGTTTTCAAGTGTTCTTTATTTTTTATTCCACTGTGTATTTATCCCATAACCGTTCTATAGTTTTGTAAGCCTCCCTTGGACCTAAGCGCAGCCAAAAAATACCTATGGTTATTTTTTCAAGCCAGCCTCACAATATTTTGTAGACATTCATGTGGGTCTCATGATTATGCAGAACATAACATGTGAGAAACAAAGAAAGCTTAAAACTTCATTGTGTTGATAGCGGGAATAACTCCCAGCTATAACAAGTTGGTATTGGCCTGATCAACGTCCTAATTAGACTCATTTTCATTTAAATGTCTATACACTATCCAAAAGCAAGGCCTTATTGACTATTCTAACTTAAACTAAAACTAAAATTAAATTAAATTAAACTAAATTTTAGGGAAAATATATGACATAGATTAATCTTTACAATTAACTACAAAATATACAAATTGATGTAGATGTACTTTACATTTAACCTAATTGAATGGACAACAATGAGGGTGGGGGGATACGAAATTCATTCAAACATAATATTTAAAATAAAATATTATGTGTGTTTGAATTTGGCTAGAATCTCGGTTCAGTTGACCATACAATATGGTTTGGGAGAACTTTCAAGTTAAAATCCGAGTGAATATGTTTTATAGTTTTACTTTTTATTTGCATGCAACAACTATAACAAAAACTTGAAAGGAGTCTTATCTCAAAAATAAGAGAAAAATAATATTATATTGTTTGAATATAAGACTTCACCATCAAATAGAAATATAGATAGAGAATATATCTCAATTTTCCTTTGACGATAAAAATAAATTGTAACATGTCTTAAGAAATGTTGACTAGAATATCCCAACATTCAATCATAGGTAAATATGAACAAAGTTAGAAAATGAGTACCATATGCATCCATTAAGTAATTAAAATGATGACATGATATCAGCCACATAACGCATAAACACATTATGCTTATCAAAGGATATTTTCTCAAATAGTGGTAATTTGCTTCAAACTTCCTCCTCATCTTTAGAGTCCTTATATTCAACATTGAGAAAACTTGGAACATTTTTTTGGATAAAGATTACCCAATCTTTATATACTTGAGTAAATATAGAGAAGTGAATCAAATGAAAGTGAACTATGCTAACATGGTACATTGACACCAAATTTTGAATAAACCTTTTATTTTTATCTATATTTGATAACAAATTTTGACATTAACTTGATTTATAGAGTTGAGACTTCTGTCATCCATAACATGGTTGAGAGAAGCCACTGTGAAAAAGGTTCATCATTTCAAACGGGCATGCATGCAGGTCTCAAAGCTGAAGTCAGATCTGATGTTTCTAAAGCGATGCAGGGATTCCTCAGTTATTCCGGACTTTTCCCTCATTAAGCATAACCTTAATATCCCTAGTAATCATGGCGTGTTTCTAAGAGCCAGCTTAGGGTTGGTTAGGTCTTAGATTTGCAGAGTGAGAAGAAATCTCGACCAGCTTTCCCGGTTCCTTCTGGCTTCGCATCTGGAACTTCCTAGCCTTTTCCCCGCGTCCCTTTGGGCAAGGATCGATGCCTGTTCTCCTCTAAAATCCCTACGCTTGGAGGAGTTACTCAAGCTTAGACAATCCGCTAAATTTCTCAAGCTATCCAGACATTCTGCTTCGTCCCCTGATTTTTCTCGAGCTTCAGATCCTCCATCGAATAGCCAGGTCTCGATGAACCAGGTATCCACCCTCAGATCTTGGGTTTTGGGCTTTCCCTTATCGATCGGCTCAGATTCGCATTCCTCCAGCTCTGACGATTTGGGTAACCTCCTAAAGTTTGGATCATTGTCCCTGCCTCCCAGCATGGATCTTGTTGAGTTCAGCAGCAACACCAGTTGGCCATAGTCTCTTTCTGGCTTTGAATCATCAAACTCTGCTGCTAAACCCTTGCCCTACATAGGTGTTCGTTTAACCCCTTTCCATTCAGGTGATGCGTCGAACTCTTCACTTCTGCATACCTCCCCACTACTCCTCAGCTCCGTTCGCTCCCTTGACAGTTCGTTTTCATTGGTAGATATCACATTACCTTCCATCCTCCCTACCCCTGATCTGATCCCCGCCTCTCCTTCAAAATATGAATGCCCTCTTCCCTTCCAGCAGGTAGCCTCAGTCGAATATTGGTCCTCGGCTCGACACCGTAAGTGAGTTGGATATCTTATTGGCGGGCAGGCTCTGGATTGTAAATTGGTTGACGGTAAGCTTGCAGGTTTGAACCTCTCCTGTCTCTACGATGGTAGTTTTGTTAGGCCTCTATGTGTTGATTCTCATGGTGAATATGGCTTATACAATGATAAGAATAATAATACTTTTAATAATAATAATAATATAGTTAGGAATAAAAATATTAATATTCATAACAATGATAATAATAATAGTAATAATAATGATATTCTTAGTGACAATAAAAATAATTATTACAATATTTATTTTAATATTTATTTTAATAACGACAATCATAACCTTGATCATAATCATGGAAGATATTCTCACCCTCCACCTCCTGGCAATAAGGTGGTCAATCTATCCAGGTTTTCCTTTCCCCAATCTGTTTTTAGTCTCTTAGGTAGGGGTTTTAATTTTGCCTTAGCTCCTAAGAAAATTCTGGTTGAAGAGATCATCTGTGATGTGGAATTCGGTATTAAGAGCCTTTCTGATAAAGCTAAGGACACGATTAGGCAAGATTGTGCTGTGGCCCTAAGGAAGGCAAAACCTCCTCGAGGTAATATCAGCAAAGCAGAGTTTGAGGCTCTCAAAACCTTAAACCAGAATCACGATGTCATAGTCTTGAAAGCTGATAAAGGAGGGGCGGTCATTATCCTTGACAGAGAAGATTACCACAACAAGATGTTAGATCATCTTTGCAATAGTGGAAGCTATAAAAAGCTTTCCGAGAGTCCTCTTAAGAAAGTTTCTAGAGCCGTAGCTCTTGCGATAAAGTCTTGTAATTCCACTAATCCTATATCCCAGAAACTCATAGAGAGCAACCCCATCACACCTATGATCTATGGCCTTCCAAAGATCCATAAGGAGGGGGTTCCCTTGAGACCTATTGTCAATACCATATGTGGTCCTACTTACCTCCTTGCCAAATTCCTCGCCTTGAAGTTTAGACCCTTGGTTGGCCGTACGGAGTCTTTCGTCAAGGACTCTGCGTCATTTGTTGATGTTCTTAAGAGAATTAAGCTTGACCCCGAGGACATTCTGGTGAGTTTCGACGTGGTCTCCCTTTACACTTTTATTCCCATCAATGAGGCCATGGAGGTTATCAACAAGCTCACTCACCTGGATACCACTCAGTTAGTTGAGTTGTGCCTTACTTCCACATTTTTCAGCTTCGAAGGAGAGTTCTATGAGAAAACTTGTGGGGTTGCCATGGGCTCCCCCCTATCCCCTGTTGTCGCTAATCTTTTTATGGAGGATTTTGAGTCCAAAGCTTTGGCCTCCGCCCGTCTCTTACTGAAGCTATGGAAGAGATTCGTAGATGACACAGGTGTCGTTTGGTCTCATGGTCATGATGACTTGGATCATTTCTTTCATCATCTCAATAATCAATCCTCCACCATTAAATTCACTATGGGAAAGGAAGTCAATGGTTGTCTTCCATTCCTTGATGTTCTCATCTCTAAGAATAATGATGGTTCCTTTTCCCACCAGGTATTTCGGAAAAAGACTCATACTAATCAATATCTCCATGCTAGCTCCCATCATTTCCCTGCTCAGAAGTTGGGTGTTCTCAGCATGCTTGCTACCCGTGCATTAAGGATCTCTGATGAAAAGAGCTTGGAAAAGGAGAAGGCTCATCTCCTAGATGTCTTTGTTAAAAATGGTTACAGTAGGCACCTAGGTTAAAAAGCCTTCCTCAAGGCCCGAAAGGAGCCTTCAGTCCAAAAAGATCCTAAAGACCAAGTCCTCGGGGTGCACCTACCTTACATCCAAGGGACCACTGATAGGATTTCCAGGATTCTTAAGAAGCACAATGTTCCCTCGACCTTTAGACCTCTTAATACCATCCGTAGCTCCATGCGATCTGTTAAAGATCCTATCGACCCTAAAGATATGAAAGGTGTCTATGTCATTCCCTGTCCCTGTGGGACACCATACATTGGTGAGACTGGTCGTTCCATTAATCAAAGGATTAGTGAGCACTCGGCAGACTTAAAGCATGGTAGGGCCAAGTCCTTTGCCCTTGCAGGGCATGTCGAGAAGACTAGACATCATGTTTGTATCGAAGAAGCTAGTGTTATTGTGAAAGTTGCGCAGTTTCACCATCGAAAATTTAGGGAAGCCCTCGAAATTGAGAAAAGGCCTAATAATCTCAATAGGGATGACGGCTGGAAGATTAGTAGTTGTTGGATCCCAACCCTTTCTTCCTAGCCTTTCATCCCGTTCGTCGTTTTTCCTTTCCTTGGCCTTTTGTTTTCTTAAGCTTTCCTTTTGCCTTCGTTATCTTTTATCTTCCCTCGATCAGGTTTTTATTATTTTTAATTAATCTTTAATAAAATATCATTAAAATCAGTAAAAACATAAATAAATAAAATAAAATAAAGTAAAAAATAAAAAAATAAAAAATTTCATCCTAGACCATTATATTAGTATTGTCTTATTGATATAGCATTAGGTCACTTTTGTTTTTAGAAATAAATTTACCATTATAATAAGGATTATAACTATATCACTATGATATAAAAAATAATAATAATAATAATAATAATAAAATAAATAACAAAATAGTTAATATTAATAATATTAGTAGAATTATTCACATTATAAGTTAGTAATATTGGATTATTTACCCTAGACTAATAATATTAACTTGAAGTTATTAATAGCAATAATATTTATTAACATCTATATAAAACAATGGTCACTAAAAAATATGGGATTTACCCTGATATTAGGAATTTTAATATCTGTATATTATTCTTAACAGAATTATTCCATAATATTGATACTTTATAATATTATTCAAATTATTAATATTATTAATAATATAAATTTATTTTAATAATTTATTTAAATGATTTTTTAAACAACCTTGACCCCTCCCCCTGGGCCTTGGTCAAATATAGCCATTAGAAGTCTTTTTATCCATTGCCCGGTCAAATATAGTTCTTGGAATAACCTGCATTACCTATTTAACGCATCGCTCAGGTTTGATCTTTAACTTGTCCTGACGATGAACCACACTAGTTGGTTCGAAATGCGTTGACAAATGATTTTATATGTGATTTTGCTGAAATTATTCTCTCAAACATTAACTTGATTTGTTCAAAAGGAAATCGCAGAAATCTCCGAAAGGTTTGTTGAGACCAAATTTCGGTTTTTCTTATTGCCTTTTCATCCACTGTTGTGTTGTCTTTTGTTGGCTATTGACTTAGAGAATCAATTACTTATTTTCTTAATGGTTTGGATCCTGGTAGATCAAAATCTTCAAGGAAATATGTTCCTGCTACCCATACTCTAATACAACATTCAATGGCCTTCGTAGCCCATACTTGGATTTTGTTTTCCTTCGATTCCCTCTGGTTCAATCAAACATACATCAGTCTTCTATCTTTTTTCGAAGTTTTGGGAATTTCTGCAAGCTATAATTGTTTCTCCCATTCAAGAACTAATGTAAATATTTATTTAATATTTTTATCTTCCTCAACCAAAGATTTAATTCTTTCATCGAGATTCAAATTATCTTGACAAAATATACATATTTTATCCATTCATTTCTAGAATTTAACATGATCCTTCCGCAATATATTATTGACCTATAGTGCATGTTCTTTGAACACATTTTTACTTTTCTCATCACCATTACTCTGTTTCAATTGAAACTGAAGAGTTTCAGTTTGGTCTTTTAATGTTGTAGTCATAACTTCAATATTCCTTTCAAAGTCTTCTTTCAACATATGGCTTTGATCTTCATATAATTTTCTAATATCTTCAATTTGTCGGGAATGTTTGACCTCTAAATAATTCAATTTAGTTTGAAATTGACTTCATAATTGGCTCGTTCAATAACAAATCCTCCCATAAGGGATGCATAATGGGTTTTCTAATTTTCCCCACTAAACGCTTTGCTCTTCTCTATTTTCATTTCCAACTCTTTGATTCTTTGAAACTTGTTTTCATATGTTGTTGCAAGCTCACTGACATGATATTGTTGATACTTAATAAAGGCTCCAAGAGACTTTGAAGATTACTTAGCTTTTTCTTTCACGTCACATGTAGCTTGCCAACTATATTATGAAATTATTTCAAAACTGTGAAACTTTGTCTTTTTGGTTCTTCTTATAGCTGATTTTGTTTGTGAATTAAAATAATATTCAGTTAAACAAGGAATAGTCTCATAGATAGGTTCCATTTTAGTAACAGGATTAAAAAGAAAAGAAATCAAAGGAATTTTCATGGAAATGGGAGTCATGGAGGTTTTGGGAGATACTTCTAGTACTCATATCAGTAGATTATATCTATCGTTGTATTGACTCCTTTTCTTTAGCAGAAGTATCTCTCAATATTGTATGAGAAGTTTCTTTCTCATCCCCATTTTTATCAATTTCCATTTCCTCAAACTGCTCAGGATATTTTTTAAACTGAATTTGGTTGAGATGTTTCTTCATGGGAATCAATGACAATAATATCTAATGGAGGAGTGCCTTGTTTGACTATTTGTTCTACTTGATTTGTTGTTTCTTTCTTTTGATCTTTAACCTATGCATCTATCAGGTTCTTTTGTATCATCTTTCTTTGTTGCTCATTTTCTTTAGCACTATAATCCTTTCTTGAATCTAATTTGGTTGATTCCTCGAATGTAACATAAACATTAGGCACACTTTCAATTTTAATCTCTTGAAATTGATCAAAAGTAGATGATGGCTCTGAAAGGATCTTATTGAATTTATGTTTCAAATATTCAAGAGATATTAAATCTTGAATAGAGACAAAAGAATGGAGACTTTTATATTTTAGAAATTCTTCATAATTATTTTCTGTAAACTTTTGAAGTTTGGCTCTCTGTTTATTACTATTTAAATTTCCCTTTTCAAATACTTGATTAAAATCATCAATTTTTATAAAAACATCATCAAAAGGAGGATTTTGATGTGTGAAAGTTTGAATATAACTCACATCCTTATAATGATAATCTATTATTCTACTAGCGTTATAATCATAATGGGGTAATGGGTAAAACCAAACACTTTGTAGTTCTTCATATTCTTTGAATGCATGTCCTTTGTCCTTCAATCTTATTTTCTAAAGTTGATTAGAAAATTTAACTGCATTTTCTTTTGAAGTTTACTTAATTTTCGTGCTTGACCATTCATTGTAGTTTGTTTTGTTCCCTCTCTAAGAGCAATTATCTGAGGAATATATCTCTGAAATGCATGAGGACCTATCTCACTTCCATATATTCTAATGTAGGTCAACAATTGTTCAACACACTAGACTCCTACTTGATCCAATGCCTCTTTAATGTCTTGACTAATCCTTGGAGGAGAATTCTCAAAAATGACGTCACGTGAACGGATCATTACATAATTGGAAATTCATAAAAATGAAATTTGTAATTAATTTCCCACAAAACTAAAGCATAATATTGAATGGATAATGACTAGTTAGTGGGATAATTGAATTTCATAAGAGGAAAAGGGATAGAGGCAATGAAAAAATCCATAAGATACGCAAACATACAAAACAATTGTTCATAACCTGGAGTTGATAACACTAATAACTTTAGGAATATGTCAGGTTTTGAGAAATTATGTTATCCCAATTAAAATGTTTTGACTCATGGTGAATATTGTGAATTAAAGACATCCACTAAACTTTGCAATGTTCAAGGCCCTATTCTACATACAATATTGAAAACATTTTTATGATAAACCTAAAAGATATTTAAAATTTGATAGCCAGATAATTGTTAGATTACATAAGTTTGTATCCATATTTTTCTTATCACAACCAAAATTCAATGTTTTTATTATAATACTTGCCACTTTGTTTCAGAAATGTATTATTGAAATCTTCTAGAAGTTGAGTAGTAAAGAAGACCTTATGGGAACTAAGCTTATAAATTGTTGTAAGGATCCCTTGCTTTGAGGATGCTATCACATTTTTATTATAGTATATAACTAAGCGTGTAGGAATGTGTACATGTTCTAAAATTCATGCTATCATGTCATAATATGGAAATATTTAGCCCTAGTAGCAATCTTGTGTAATTTCGTTTTCTAATCTTCTTAAATTGAGTATTTTTCTCCTTACATGAATTCTCTGACTTTAACCACTCTCTATCCTGAAGAAATTGTAAGTTTATTCCCATTTCATCGTACCATCATCTTGGGTCTTGAAAGTGGTTTTAGTGATAACAGTCGAGTTAAAATTGTAGTCCTCAGGTTCCAAATTTTCTACTTCCTTAAGTCTTTCCTTAATTTGCTAGATTGCTTGTCTTGAGTCAGTATATTTTCTCTTTTTCCCCCTTTTATGTCCTGCACGTGAAATAAAATAAATCAATCAATTTCTCTATCTAAAAGCCTTTAATTCCATGATTAAAACCATTTAGAACATAAGAATCTACCAGAATTTATAGGGTATGGAGCATGATGTCGCTACTTCTGGTTGAATTTTAGAATTCCAGATAGTGGTTTCAATAAATAGTTGAGATATGCTGTTAATGAAAAACTGTGAACTTTAAACACCCGGAATGGGAAAATATTTGATAACATCTCATTAAATCTTGAAATTTGGGACATTTAATTCGCATGAGAAGTATTGAATCTTGTATAAATGCTAAAGGACATTCAACCAATTTTCAAAATATGCGGCAAGGTTGTGAAGATTGAATTTGGGGAATTTTTTTTATTCAAAACCTACAAGAAAATGCAACTAACTTCTTAATCTACCAAAAAATACAAAAAATAAATAAAAAATAATAATAGGTGCTTTAATAAAAAAAGAACAATTATTTTATTCATAATTAGAACAATTGCGAGTGGAGTAGTCAAGAGGTTGAGAACTATTTCAAAACACTTGATGACTTTATTGACTCTGACTCCAACTTAAGGTTGTGTTAAGATAGGGTCAAAGTCAGGAGTCAAGGAGATAAATAATGTTTTTTGTAAGAAAATTGTTTTAGGTCCAACTTCCGTCGATGGTAGGTCAGAGTGAGAAATTAGTTAGGAGGTTAGGAGTAGGGTCTTATTTACTATATTGAGAGCTAAAAATGGTCTCACCTCCTGAATTCCAAAATTTTATGAAGCATTTTGATTAATTTTTCTAGAATTCCTTTTGTGTTTTGGCTTCCTTGGAAAATTATTTAACTACAAAAGATTATAAAATATAAAAATTTAGATAGGGTCCTATTGTAGCTACTACAACCACCTTCCAAAATTTTTGCGATGCTTGATTTTGGATCCTCCCTTTTAAACTACAACAGCTCATCTTGCACCAACCCAAGTACCTTTGCTTTGATTGTGCTTCATCCTTTGCATCATGGCTTGTTTTTTCTCACTTGCTTGACTATCTAAATCACAAGCTGATATCCTAACTTAGTTTCCACCTAATTCTATGCTTTCCTAAGAGAACTACATAATCCTTGAGGGAAACCAACCTTGCTCTAGGGAATAGCACACTTCAAGCTGACAGTGAGAGTTCACTTCCAAATTTTCCCACAGCTAGTTGACAACCAACCTTGAGTTGGGAAATTGCACAAAGAATGAGAGGCAACCCAGATCCACTCAACCAAGATATTGTGTAGAAGCCTCTTGCTTAGAAGTTGCTCAGTGCACGAGCTAGTGAGTTGCACAGTCCTTCCCAAAACTGTACAATCTCTTCGAGTAATGCATGACAACTTTTCCTGAAAAGGAAATAAAAAATAAAAAAGAAAAATATTATCCCTAGAACATAGGGATATATTTTTATCAGTCCGAAGGAGGCACTTGATTTATTTTGGAAACTGCCGCCAAGTGTCTCTTTTCCTTTTTTTTTGGCTTCGCATCATAAACCCTAAATCAGCCAAAACTATTTAATTGATCTTACGAGATCTCAATTTTGAAATTTGATCTTGGATATTTGGAATTTCCAAGGAGATCAAGGAACCATTAGTGCGATCATCATCACGTTTTTTGCTATGTTTTTCTTTTCTAGCCTTTTAGTGCTTTTTCTTGTTTAGGTAGTGAGAATGTTGTTTCACTTGTTTTTTTGAATGAATGATGGTGTTTTAACTTTTCCTTTTAGCTTGTAGAAGTGTTGTTTTAAGTTTTTCATTTCCTTTCCCAACTATCACATGGATTACTCAGTTTTTGCTCTAATGGTCATCGTTGTGAGGACTCTCTCCACTTGCTTCATTTTCCTTCAATTTGATTGATTCCTACACTTATTTAACTTGCATGCATCATCACTTAGTCATATCTTCAGTCAAAATCTCACCATCCTTCATATCTACTCGATTTCACACTCCACTTAGGCAGATTTGGGATTCCCTTTTTGGGATCTCACTTTCCCTTGCATGCACTTTGTATTCTAGGAGCTCAAGGCCTCTACCATGGCTTCTGGAACTGCATAGAGGCTGCCTTGGTCTAGCTCTAACTATGCATTGTGTAGTTCTAGGAGCTAGTCTCCCATTCCTGGCCAATGAGACTGCAGAATGCACAATCTCTTCTAGCATGTACACAGATTGAACAACACATTGCACAGTTCTAGTCAACATACCTCACCCACTGACTATTGGGACTATGCAGTGCATAGTTCTAACAATCAGCTACTCACTTTTGTGAACTAGTATTGCGTAATCTCTCCCAGAATTAGCGCGGTTTGTTGTTTGATCTTGGTTTGAAGTGCTTTTAGTTTTAAGCTAAAATTTGCATGCCATGAGTGTCCTCTTTGTCTCTGGGTAAAATAGTTGTTGAGAATCTCTCAAGAAGTGACAGTTAAACATGGCTTCCAAGAGAGCTTCATCAAAGCAAAATGTCAAGAGTAGTAGTGGGGAAGCAGTTGAGCAAGTGTTAATTAACTTTCCAGTCTATGCAGGCACTTAGCTATTCATTGATAAGGGTACCAAGTTAACATGGCATCATATTAAGGATACTTTTGCAGAGGACTTCAAGAAAGATATAGAGGACCAACATGCTTATATTACTATCTAATGGTCATGCTTTTACAAGGTTGCATGCAGGTACCCAGCCTTCCCATGTGCATACATTATCAGCCGGATTGTCTCACACATAGATAGAGACACTATGACATTGAGTAGTGCCAATGGAATAAAGCTTTCCACGTTCAGGGTGGAGAACTATCATCATATGTGTCATTTCCCTTTGTTGGTGAGGCGGATAGACATAGTTTTCTATGCCACCCACAACGAGGTGAACATGAGAGATATAGTCAAGCACAAGGTGAAAGAATAGTCAAAGTTCAAATAGAACCCAATCAAGTTTACAACACAAGTTCTCTTAGGAAGTCCTACCAGTTCTTGATCATCTTTTCATGTCGAATATATAGTCAAGAGAGCACAAAGACCTTTCCTTAAGATTGGGTAGTTGTATTGAACTTGTTGGTGATTGATGAAAGCCATTCAATTTTTTGGACTTGTTGGCTTATCAAATGAAATTACATGTCACTAATGTCATGAATATTCCCAAGGATGAGAAAATGAGATTCTACATCTTTTCATACTTACTGGATGCAATCTATGACCAACAATAGTTTCCTCGCATGAAATGGACATGGACACTGAAAGAGATTGTCATCACCGTTTATTGCAAATTTCTTTCTGACTGTAGCTACTGAGGAGTAATGACAAGGCTGAATGATCATTTCATCATCTCATTGTACAAGTTGATCTTTGAGCAAGATCCACCTTGCATGCCCCAAGAAGTGATCAAGTTGATACTTAACATTACATATTGGTATGCCTCACCAGGTGACACATTCATTTGTGTTTGGTGGAGAGAGGCCTCTGCATTTTCTACCAAGGTATGCCATGGAAAAGCTGGTCATGCAAGAGGTCTCATGTCACCTCTCCATAGGGTTATTAGAAGGACTACATAGGAAAAATAAGGCCCCATGTCCTGCTCTTCCTTTGCAGATCAGGTTATACAAGATTAAGAGCTTGAAAGATGAAGATCTTGAAGCCAAGGATATATTCAAGTTCAAATTTGGTAACAAATACTTTAATTCGTATGATCCCCATGGTATTTGCAATAAAAATTGTGCAAAGGTGTACTATCCATGGATCGACAGGAAATTTCACTTGCACGAGGAGGACCCTTAAAGATATTGTTACAATGACTCCAAGCCCCATGAGTTGGTTAGTATAGCCACAACTTGGAAGGATTCTCTGCATGCAGTAGTAGTGTAGGAAGAAACAATAACATCAACAATACGTACTAATCTAGTGTAGGAAAAGGGAAAGAGGAATATTGTCCAAAACCTAAAGGCAGAGAAAAGCTAGAAGATGAGAGTAGATCCTATCACTAAGAAAGTAGCTTTGGCAATAGAGGCAAAGAGGGAGCAGCAGATAAAGAGGTAGAGTGAAGGAAGAAAGAAAAACAAAGGCTGGAGGAAGTAGAATGAAAGTTGTAGGAAACAGAGAAGAAGTTGAAGGAAGAGTAAGGGATGAGGAGAGAAAGGGAATAGTAGAAGAAATAGGAGGGAGAAGAAAGGCAAGGCATGATCATAGAGAAAAAAAATTCCATACATGTTGAGGAGTCAAAACATCTAGCAACTAAAGAAAATGGTGAACAGATGTAGGATTGGGAGTTGGCTCAGCAGATTGAGCAATTGATTGAAGTGACAAACATGGAGTTAGACCAAGAGACACAGAATGAAGACACTTACCTTATGCCGTGAGCACCTAAGGTCACCTCTCAGTCTCTGACATAGAATGAAGACACTTACCTTATGCCTCGAGCACCAGAGGTCACCTCTCAATCTCCACCAGCTCTAGTCTCTAAACGAGTCTCGAGTGAGAAAGCATAACTTGTTCTCCTTGATGATGATGATCTAGTTATTGATGTGTACAATCTTTATTTGACGAGTTGCAAAAGAAGATTTTACAGGTGTGGAGGAAACACTTTCCGGATGATCATGCATCACCTGCATTCATGAAGGAAACGGTGATAGTGTTAGATTTCAAAAAGCATCCAGCTGTAATTATCGATGCCACTTTGACTTATGTAGGAGCAATGAGCCCGGATGTTAATTTCTCATTGATCAAGAATGAACAAATGACAAAGAACTTGTAGGCAACCATGAAAGAGGTAGAACAACTCAGAGGGTAGAGAATAGTTTCTGCAATGGTAGAGATGAGGAAAGTGATACTTGATGAAGTATCAACACTTGATACCACCATGTCAAATCTCTATGAAGGATTCGTCACCGTGCATAAAGTAGTTGTCCATGTGCATGCCTTAGAGTAGCAGAGCAAAGAGTTTGATCAAAATCTCAGGAACATACATACTGACATCACCCATGTGCAAGAGTAGACAATGCGGTATAAAGAGGCCCTACTTCACTTTCCAGAGATCATGAAGCCTTAGGAAGAGATGGAGAAAGAAAGGGTCCAAATGTTGTTCCAAAAATATGAGCAACAATTGTCAATTGAGTTCTTGGTATAAATTAATCAAATGACATCCAAAACCCTAAAATATAAAATAGTTAGATAACACCATTTCTTTAATTTATATTTAAAAATATAATTAAAATGGTCAATTATAATCTCATTTTTGTTTTTAATCTCTCTCTTCCTTAAAGGTGGTTCCCATTCTCCACCCCTCTCTATAAAATTTGAACAGTAAAAAGTAAACCCCACACAAACCAATTGAAAATCATATCAAAAATTTCAACGCCAAATTAAAGGAAACCATCAATCCACCCCTTAGAACCTATGATAATGAAATGTAAACTAGCAATTGTATGACCAAATTAGAGAAATACAATGAATCAGCCCATTAGAACCTGTGATAATGAGATGTACATTGTGAAACCTTTATTAGAAGATTTGAGTAACACAAATAAATCAACCCATTAGAACCTGTGATAATGAGAACAATATAAACTTTGAAACGAGAACTGATACTATTACCCATTTCGTAGAGATAGCAAAAAGGTGACCCAATTTTGAAAGGGGTGATGCAAAACACACATGTTTTTTTTAGAGCATAGTTTTTGGCACTTTAAACTTTTTTATGTACATTGCATTTTATAATGGTAGTGATTTTCATGTTGATTTAAAAAAGTGGTAATTCTACATCAGGCCCTTTTTTTAAAAGATATTTTTTGAATTTAAATTTTCTAATGTATGAAATGTAAATAATTATTTTCTAAATTTAATAATTTTTGAAGTGGTCATCTTCTTCATATTTTATTGTTTTTATTTAACTTTTTTTTGTAGTGAGGTTTTTATTGTTTTGAATATTTAAAGAAGAAGGTCAATATTTTCAATTTTCAATATTCTACATATTTATACGTCGTTAATTAAATTTTCAATCCACACGATAATTGTCTCTAAAAAACAAAAAATTTTAACAATTGACACAAGAGTACCCATTTTTAACATAAATATAACTAAAAAACTGCACGTTTTGATAATTTTTTTGTAATTTTTTGCTAGAAATGACATGTCAAAGTAATAATTTTTATAGGAAAATTTTAACTAAAAATGGTTAAATAATATATATATATATATATATATATATATCTATATATATATATTATATATATATATATAGATATATATATATATATGAATTTCTTGTTAAATAAATAATAATAATCACTGTTTTTTTCAAAAAATATTGATTAACATAAAAATTAATGCCAAAATCACATAATACAAATATTGAACACATAACACCTTAATTGAGTGCTTATTCTTCTCATAAAATGTCAAAGTCAAAACATTACAAGTATAACTAATTAATAGTTACAAAAAATAAGCTTGATTTCTAACCATAACTTAAATTTAATCAACAATGTCATGTAATCCAAACTCTTCATCCTCTAGAGTTTCATCATTATCTTCTTCCACAATATTTTCTGGTTTATTTTGCTCATTTTCTTGTTCTAATGGATCTTTGATGTCTGTGAATCTCCCAATGTATGCCTTTGCAATCATTTTGTGTAATGGTGGTTGGGGTTCCTTTTCATTTTTTGCCACACGTGATTCACTAAAGTCCCCTTTCTTCAACCCAATTTCTTGCATTGCATATGGAAGAAATTGAAGAGCATTAATTCTTCGCTGAATAAAATTGCACTGTATTGGATCTTTTTCAATGGTGATGCAGTTTATTCCTTTTTGAAGGCAACATGCTACTATTGTACCTAATTATCAAGCACAATAGAAATAATGAAGCAAATTAATACAATGACATATAAATTAAGAAATAACATATTGAAATTCAATTCCATATAATAAAACTTACCTGAGCCAAAAAATAAATCCATAACCCAATCTCTTTCATTTGAATATATGTCTATAAGATAGTTAACCAATAACTATGACTTTTGATAAATGTTAACTATCTCTCCTTTTCCTTATTTGTCTTCATATGTTAGTTTTCTCACAACATCATAAGTCAGTATTTGGCTATGACTCTTTCCATCTACCCGATTAAAAATCATAGACATATAGCTATCATCTTTTTCCGAACTATCAATATGGATGAACTCACAATCATTTATAAATTGTTGATGTTGACAGTTAAGAAGAGTTGTCTTTTGCTTGTAACATTAAATAGTAAAAGTTCAATTAACTTGAACATAAATGAATTTTTTGACATTAATCAAATATACATTTTAAACATCTTACCATGTAAGCTGCATCCTTGAATTTGTTCTCCCCTTGAAGCTTAACAATAACATTTCCAATTGTGTGTTTGAATGAAATGTCACAAATCTCCATAATGGCGATGATGTGATTTCTAGAAATCTCGCAACAACTTTACTAAGAGCTTGATAAGTATAAGAGTCACTATCATAGTCAATGTTTGGAATATTGAAACCATGGGGAATATCTACAATAATTAGGCCATAATCCCTTTTAGGTATGAGTTTAGCAATGTCTTCACAATCTCCTTGTATTACTTGATATTGAATAGTGTCAAGCCCATTCCAAATGAAATGAGCGAGAGTTGGATCAAGTTCAACATTCTTAAGACGTTGTTTCTTCAGTCTTTTGATCTTAATTTTTTCAATAAAGGTTCTGAAACTATCTATTGCTCCATTTGCATCCTTCTTCATCTTTTATAAAATAAACAAATATATATGTAAGTTATAAATTAAAAATAATATACAGATGAATAAAAATGAATGTATAAATCAACATGCCTTTTTAATTGCAAGATAAAAAAATTTTTAATATTGATGTAGAACTTGAATCTGAATAGTTGCGTACAACATCAGCCCAACTATCTTCATCCAACAATTTAACCATTTGTTCTTGATTTTTCATGTAAACTTTGTGACTGCATAGGTAAAGTAAAAAAATTAATATAATGATATGTATAAAAAATACTACCAATAACAATATGTTACATTTAAAAGAAAATTATAATTTAGAAATAAATAAAAATAATTCAACAAACTTACTTTTGAAATTCCTCAGACATTTCCTCCAATGATAATTCCCCTAACCTCACATGAGATAATATTGTTTTGACAAGTTTTTCATCCTTCACTCCTTGTAATGATCTCCAAGGTGTGATAGTCATATCTTCTAGAAGCTTCTTCATTTTAGGACCTGATTTACTGCAACTACATATCAATGGTTTAGACATTTTGACCTTCTGATTTTTAATGTCAATGTTCTCCAACATGCTAAAAACTCATTAATCAACTACCATATCTCTCCAGTTCTAAATGTCAACTGGAAAATGTTATCATCACCTTTGAATAAATCATTAACTTTGTCGTCTTTTCCACCTTTTGAATTGATTTTTTCTTCAATTTGATAGCATATTTCCATACAACATTCCTTTCAAAATCTACAGTAATATTTATTCTATACCCACCACATTTTTCTTCAAATTCACTATGAATAAATCTAACCCTTTGGATGAAATTCATAGACATTCTATATTCATTATCTGAATTATGATCCCATGCCACTAACTTTTATTTTGTATCTGATAAACCAACATAAATGATACATTTAATTGTTCCAAAATGTGGGTTATTGAGATATTCCTCCATTAATTATCTTCGAGATTCTATAGAATGGTTCCCCCCAAGCACATAATAATTGTATTCAAAACATTTTGACTTATCAAATGCTTCTTTATTGGAAACTTGAACTCGATCAACAAGAAGCACATAGTTAACCACATAAGCATATGGATTGTACCTCATTAATGTCTTTAACTTGTGAGCAGGAAGATGGTGTGGCTTTCTGATTTGATATTTACATTGTCCTTCACTTGCCTCATAGATTTGTCTGACATAGGCTGAAATGTGTGACCACCCTCAATTAAGTTTCTCTTTATCAAGCTCTGTTGAATGACATTCTGTTTTGTTTTGATAATGCCATCCTCTAAATCAACTCATGGTGTAATGGTTTCTTTGATTTCTTTTGAAGTGTCACTAGGTTCTTGGTTGTTGGTAATGACTACTTCAAAATGTTCAACTTTACTTTTCTTCCTCATAACATTCTCATCACTAACTGGAATAGATTTACTCTTGGGCAATGTTACTTTTGGCCTTTTACGACTCTTCTCAGTTCCAATGTCATCCTCAGTAATGACAACATATTCTTCACTGCCAGTTTCAACTTCCTCATCTTCAAAAGTAACGTGCGTACCTTTGCTAGATTTATCCACTAGAGGCTTTTTTTTCAAATCCCTTGGATGTAATTTTGTAGCATCATGAATTACTACATTTTTCTTATTTGCCATATATTCTTCTAACGCTAGGTAGAAATTGCTGACAACTTTCATAATATCATGCACTATGAAATGAATGTCTCCCAACCTAATTGAACAAATTTCAACAAAATTCTGCCAAACAAAATATCCCATGTCAATAAAAAGAAAGCTATAAAAATATAGTGAGACAATTACAAGAATGAAAAACAAAAATATAAATAACAATACTTACAATATTTTGTATCATCTCATTTATGATTTGTTTACACAACTTTGTAGATACCTCTTTCGTGTCATACAATGAATATGATAACCGGTATTTAATAATTTCATGTGACTTGGGTGGTTTTGTAAGTATGTAAACAACTTCACTGTCTGGTACCAAACACATGTCTATGACCTTTCCCATCACCTCATAAATTCCATGATCATTAGGTATATCAACATATAGCTATATCTGCACATTTTTTCTTTCTCTTTCTTTCACACACCAAACATTTGATTTAAGTTTCACTTCTTCTGATTTATTCCAATATGAAATTATCATCTTATTGTTTGAGGCACTTGAAAAATTTGTAGCCACCAGTTCAGGTGGGGTTCGTTCACCAATGTTTTTTGAAGATCCACCTTTAATAGTCTTTAATCCAGAAAGATTCACAGAAATATTTTTTGATGCCATTTTCCTAAAAAAAAGACACATATAAATCAGTAAATCACAAAAAAATAATAACTTAAATTAACAATGAAAACAATAAATTAATTTTATAAACCATAACAATTTAAAAAAAAATTAAGAAATTTAAAAAATACATCGTCCTACCGCCGCACCCTAAAAATCAGTTGGCCAACCAAGCCGACCTTTGGGTCTGGGCCCCCTAGCCCATCCTGGGGGCCAAACAACTGCCCTCCCTCCTAAACGCCAGCCCCACCCCAACACGACGACCTAATGACACGCAGGGGTGGCAGGGCAATTCCTAGAATCAGCCACCACCCCCACGGGCTGTTAGGTCACTGGGTGGGGCGGGGGGCTGCAGACAACCTCCATCCCACCCCAGTGGCCCAACGGCCCATGGGGGTGGTAGGGCGATTCTGGGAATTGCCTTGCCACCCCCGCGGGCCGTTGGGCAATCGCGGTGGGGTGGGGTGTTGTGGCCAGCCAGAGTGCGGTGGGGTGCCGTGTTGGGTAGTTGGGGTGGGGTAGGGTGATTTCGGGAATTGCCCTGCCACCCTCGTGGGCCGTTGGGTTGTCGAGGTGGGTCAAGGCGCCAGGTAGCTAGCCCCACCACCCCTAACCTACAGGCTCATTTGGCCGCCGTGAGTATTACCGGGCCCACCACACCCACTGCAGAGATAGTGGGTAAATTTGGCCCACAAAAATTTTTAATCTAAAAAAAAAAAAAAAAAAAGTTATTAAATTTTTAATTTAAAAATTTTTAAAGCAGAAAAATTAACTAACCTTTTAAATGCAAAAATTCTCTGTTGAATATGTTGTTGATCGCAATGTAGCTACTCCACAAATTCGCTCCAAATCTTTTAACAAACCTCAGAAAAACTTTATGTGATATGAGTAATAATGATAATGAAATTTATTATATAGGTGAAATTACAGAAATGTTTTATCATACGGTTAATGTGAGATTAATTTGTTTTTAAAAAAGAATAACATGTTAATTTTGTTATGACAATATTAAAAACTATAATAAAATGAATATTATGGAATTGTCTTACAACACGGTGAATGTGGGATTAATTTGTTTGAGAAGGTATGATAAAAAAAAAAAAAAAAAAAAAAAAAAAAAACACATTCAATTGTCTAGTAAATATTATATAGTTTAACTATTAAATTAATTTAGGTAAAAGATTTAGTTTACAATTTTAAATTTAAAGATTTATTTCATAAAAAAAATTAGTTATTTTTAAATTAATTGTAGAATAAAATAATGGAGGGAAATACATGAAACAAAGTTTTTGGAGGGAAATTTTCATTCTTTAAGCTATATAATATCATTAGGAGAGTCTACACTTGTATCATTCGAACTCTTCTATTTGGAAGCGCTAGATTCTTCGGATAATGAAGTTTCACTTTGTAAAGCATCAACATCTTTGTCGTGTAACAACTCTATTCATATTGATGAATATGACGGAAATTCTTCCACTATGAATAGAAAGCCAATTCTTCCACTTAGTCCTAATCCTAAGGACTATGAGAGCAGCACTGAAGAAAGAGGGGATGAAGAATTTCAAATAAATAAAGATTTACGGTTTTCACTTAGTCCTAATCCTAAGGATTATGAGAGCAACAATGATGAAAAGCATGATGATGAATTTCAAAAGAATGGAGTGCCACTATGTCCATTTCGGCCAAATCCTATGGACTATGAGAGCAGCGGTGATGAAAAGCATGATGATGAATTTCAAAAGAATGGAGTGTCACAATGTCCACTTAGTCCTAATCCTATGGACTATGAGAGTAGTAGTGATGAAGAGCATGATGACAAACTTCAAAAGAATGGAGTGTCACGGTGTCCACTTAATCCTAATCTAAGGACTATGAGAGCAATAATGATGAAGAGCATGATGAAAATATTCAAAAGAATGGAGTGTCATAGTGTCCTCTTAGTCCTAATCCTATGGACTATGAGAGCAACATTGATGAAGATCATGATAATGAATTTCAAAAGAATGGAGTGTCACGGTGTCCACTTAGTCCTAATCCTATGGACTATGAGAGCAACAGTGATGAAGAGCATGATGAAAAATTTCAAAAGAATGGAGGGTCATGGTGTCCTCTTAGTCCTAATCCTACGGACTATGAGAGAAACAATAATGAATAATTTCAACTGAATAGAGTGTCATAGTGTGCACTTAGTCCTAATGCTATGGACTATGAAAGCAGTAGTGATGAAGAATTTCAAAAGAATGAAGTGTCATGGTGTCCACTTAGTCCTAATCCTATGGACTATGAGAGCAGAAATGATAAAGAACATGATGAAACATTTCAAAAGAATGGAGTGTCACAGTGTCATCTTAGTCCTAATGTAATGGACTATGAGAGTAGCAATGATGAAGAGCATGATGACGAATTTCAAAATAATGGAGTGTCACAGTGTCCACTTAGTCCTAATCCTATGGACTATGAGAGCACCAATGATGAAGAGCATAATGAAAAATTTCAAAAGAATGGAGTGTCACAGTGTCCTCTTAGTCCTAATCCTATGGACTATGAGAGCAATAGTGATGAAGGACAGGATGAAGAACTTAGTCCTATTCCTAATGACTATGAGAGTAGCAGTGACGAAGGACAAGATCTAGCATCTTTAGTAAGTAAACAGTCACATTTTCGCCGTAGTTCTAATTCTATGGACTGTGAGAGCATCATTGGCAATGCACATGAGGAAGAATATCCAATAAACATTGAGTCAAATTTTCCATTTAGTCCCAATCATAAGAACTATGATAGTAGCACTGAAGAAGGGGAAGATGAAGAATATCATGCAAGTCAGTATTTGAAAAGCGCAACTGATCATAGTGTGGGTAACATTACTCAGAATGATGATGAAAATGCTTATACAAATGATGATCCAATGATGGAGATGTTGCCAAGAAATATTCTATCAAGGAGTAGGAGCAAACCTTTTCGTATCAATGCAATATGTTCTGTCAATGCTCTCATTTCAAGTGAATGTTGCCAAAAAGATTGCTTGAAACATATGAATTTCAAATTTGCATTAGAGAAAAGGGAGAGATATTTGTCAATGAATAAAAGCATGCAAAATTCATATTTAGTTGGGTGCATGCAATTTACATTGTGAGGATATGATTATCATATTGGATCTTTATTTATCTTTAGGAAGACTTTCAAAATGTTTCATTCAATGGCTAATTTTGGTCTCTCGAGAATCCAAGAAAATTTGGTAGAGGATCCCACATTTTATTCAAAAGTACGTCGTAAATCACAGTTTGGGCCATTATCAAATACTGCAATGTCATGGATGAAAGATTTCTTTTCAAATGATGGAGTGTTTATGCCAAATAGAGAGACAATACATATTCCATATAACTTTTCAAGACTAGAAATCTACAACTTATACACAGAATATGCAGAAGGTGTTGAGGGACATGGTCGGTGTATTACATATTATTATTTTGTGAAGGTATGGAAGAAAGAATTCAACAATGTCCATATTCCTAAGAAGACAAGGATGGGGATTTGCAGTACATGTGCTTCTCTTAAATAGAAAAGGGACAAATGTGAAGGGTTAGAAAGAGGTTACAAGCATTCATAACTTTAAATTTTAAAATTGTATAGTCATCAACTATGAAAACATATTTCTTAATGGCTTTCTTTTATGTTGCGTAGATTCAATTGTCAAAGAACTTCAAGAGCATAATGTACAACAAACAAGTGAAAGGAAAAAGTTTTACAGGAATAGAAAGAAGTGTTATGATAATCCAAATAAATATTTGTGTTTGCTAATTAATGGTATGGACGAAAAGAAAACACTTTTACCACATTTTCTTCGCACAACCAAAAATTTACAGGAGGAAAATTTTATTCAGTATCACTTGGTCGGTTGTATGGTCTTTAATGAGAAAATGTTTGCAAGGGTGTACTTCACAGCTCCAAATATTCATAATGTTACAAATCTGACAATAACCATAATTCATGATGTGCTTTCCCATTTGCCTCATAATCTTCCTAAAGTTTTGTATCTACAGTTGGACAACATTTTCCATGAAAGCAAAAATCAATTTGTGTTTGGATATCTAAACATGCTTGTTGAATTGAGAAATTTTCAAAAGGTAAATGTTGGTTTCCTTCTTGTTGGGCACACTCATGACCATATTGATCAGATGTTCAATTGTTTTTGAATCACATTGAGGAGGAAGGAGGTTGGCACCTTGCCATAATTAATTGAATGTATTAAGAAATCATACATGCCTGAGCCTGTTTTTGATGTGCTGGAAGAAATTGTTGACACGCGAAGGTTTATTCTAAGATCACATGGTGAGGAGAAATGCATTGAACAACATAATGACATTAGCTTCCAACATCAATTTTGTATCAAAAAAATTGATGGGAAAACACTAATATGGGGCAAGAAGTATTCAACTACTGCAGAATGGGAACCATCATCAGGTTTGGAATTTTTGAAGTTCATTACAGATCATCCAATATTTGCATCGAAAATATTGTTATTACAATCACTTGGTGAATTTCATAATGCACACAGACAGAATAGGGATATAAATTACTCTAATTGCCTAGAAGAAATTAAAAAATGTATTAGATATACAGATGAGTCCTTTGACATTGTTGATTCAATTTGGTGGGAGTCATTTTTCAATAATCAAAGTGACATCATTTTAACAACAACAAATAAAGATATACCTTTGAAAAATCCATTTATTTGGCCACAAAATGTGTCAAATGAACATGAGGAAATAAACATTGTTGAACAACAGCAATCTCAAGGTATTGTTAATTCTTCACAAGTAGAGGAAAGAGAGATGTATATTGGTTCTAGAAGATCTCATGCACAACATGAAGCCATGGAAGACCTTTACAAGGGTTCAGTGTAGGATATTAAGAAGGGTTGCATGATCGTAGTGTTAGCAGATGGAGATCCCAATGGATATCCATTCTGGGTTGCTAATGTTATAAAGGTCTTTATAGAGAAGGAGGATGTTACAGGTGTTGAAGTACATTGGTATGCCACAAATACACACCCATTCAATGGTGTGTATAAGCCAGAGATGGTAGTTGACAAAAAAAATGGCGGAAAGAGAAAAAGAAAGGGTACACATATAAATCGTCATTGTACAAACCTCTTAAAATTGGAGGATATTGACATACTTGTTTATGGCTTCAATTTAACAAAGAGAGGAACTATTCGCTTCAAGACGATAGAGATTCTAAAAAGGTTTTTACCAGAAGGAACAATGTTGAGATGGGTGTCTACTGAAACCAGTCGTAGATCTAGAAGAATTTTAAAACCTGAAATGGTGGGCATGCATGAAATATGAGTGATTTTGAATAATTTTCTAAGACAGTTTATATAACTGATGTTTGCATCATATCTTGAAATAAAAATTTTGATTTCCATATGGTGTTAAATCAAAAGTTATGAGTTATTTTTATGTTGTTGGATTATATGTCTTAATTATGATGATTTTTATTATTTATAATATCTACAATGCAACATTAAATTAAAGATATAAGGTATGTTTCATTCAATATACAAATAATAACATTTTGATTAATTTAGTCATGTAATTTGTTCATAATGTCATGGTTTTTTAATTTTATGGTTGAAAATTTTCCCTTTTTTTTGTATCTTTAATGTTATGGTTGAAAACAATTAGAATTTTAGCAATATTTAGTGTGAAGTTATTATATGTTTAACAACATGGATGAAAACTAATAGAATTTTAATGTATTTCAAATCCCATTATTTTATATTTATAGTCATTACTAAAACATGATGAATTTATACTTAGGAAAGAAAAATGTTATTCTACCAAAAACATTAATGTGTTTTTTTCCTAATAAACAGTGGTTTTTTCATGTAAAAATTCGGTTTTACTAGCATTTTTTTAAAATGTTGAAAATTGACCCTAAAAAAGATAAAACCGTCATTCCAGTATCAACACTTTTCATTTTTAGGGTGTTTTTTGCGCGAAAATTTTGTTTTCAATGCCATTTTTAAAACATGTCAAATTAGTTCGCATGGGGTAGCTCAAGTGGCAGTGGCCGTGGAAATGAAGTCTCACCGAACCGGAAGTCTTGGGTTCAAATCTTGGGCTACCCTTCCCCCGTAGTGGGATATGTAATGGACATGAAAATTGGAGAGTCCTACCAAAGCTTACTAAAAAAAAAAAAAACACTTTTCATTTATAGCACTGTTTTTGATGTTTTTCCACACTTTTCATTTATAGCACTGTTTTTGATGTTTTTCCAGAGTTTTTGGCTAGAGTTCCTGTTTTGAGTTTATAGTTCCCGTTTCAAAATTTACATTGTTTGAGATGTACGGTGGGAAAATTGTCCTGTCGATAAGTGCATCAGGCAAGATAAGAGCAATCAACATCATTTGGGGATATGTTTAATGACAAAATAAAATTTTATTAGTAGTGTTGTCAATCTACTACAAACTTATGCAGTAGCCATGTGCGTATTTAGGTGTCGCTTCTCTTCAAAGCTTTATGAGAACCACTTGTTTCAAAGAACACCTCTCGCTCTGTTATAAAGTTTCGGATAACCACCATCCCACACAACCTAGCCGCTCGCTTTATTTGTCTTTAACATGGTGGTTGTCTTCTAACAGGCCAGACCCTTGTGGTGGTGCCCCCACAAAAGAGATATAGTGAGTCGTGTCGTGTATGTTCTGAGTTGGAGGACAATATGGACATGTCGTGGCGGAGGATAACCTCGCGATGCTGGGTCCCTCAAGTTTCTGAGTCTCCACAGCACCGCGCGTAGGGCTTAAAATCTATAAACCTCTATTGTGTTTCATGGATTTCATTGGAAGACTTCACAGATTAATCAATGGAGAGTATTGTATATGCAATTTCTGAGCCAAAAAAACCTTTCTTGCAATCTTACAGCATGTGTCAGGATATCGTAATGACTCTCATTTCGAAGGCAATTTTCCAGTGTTACAGGGGCATGAGGGATAGTTAATTGTACGGTTAAATTTGATTGGTATTTATTCGTATTATTATGTTTAATTGTTAAACATTGATGATTTATATGTGTAATCTAATTTTTTAAATTTTTGTTTGATTTTTTATATATATAAACCATTTAAAATAAGATTGAAAAAAAAAATCAAATAATTCAAGCATAGAATGTATTTAATTGTCTAGGTTTCCAGATAAACATAAACTCATTTATAATGGGTCTTTGAATGTACTCGAAAATGTCCATTTTCGTGTCTAGTCGCATCATTCAATCTTTATTGTACATGCTTGAACCTAAAGCCTAAACATAGAAACTTGAAGGTTAAAAGTTGACATTCATGTAGCACACCCACACCCATGAGCCATTATTATGTTATATACAACATTAACTTAAGGGATTCAGTGAGAAGCGATTTTTAGTTATAAATAAACATATTAAAACTGGCATTTTTAATTTGTATGGGTGAAATAACTATAATTTATTTGATATTAAGAGGTTTGTGTAGTTTTTTAGTGCTGTGTGCTGATATTAGTGTTTATAAAATATATTTCTTTATAATTTGATAAAAAATTAGATTCATTACATGGGTGGATATTAAAATCTCAAATCTCAGCAACACTGCGCGTAGGGCTTAAAAAATTTAAAACTCTACTTTCCTCTACTATTTTTCATGGATTTCGTTGGAAGACTTCACAGATCAATCAATGGATAATATACTATTCGCAAATTCTGAGCCAAAAAGACCTTTTCTTGCAATGTTAGATCAATCGATGGAGAATATACTATACACAATTTTTAAGCCAAAAAAACCTTTTCTTGCAATGTTACAGCACGTGTCAGGATATCTCAATCATTTCGAAGGCAATTTTCCAGGGTTGCAGGTGCACGAAGGTTGGCTATTTATACGATTAAATTTGATTGGTATTGATTATATTTTTCTGGTTTAATTGTTAAATACTGATGACTTAAATGTGTAAATTATTGATGATGTTTATTAATTTTTTATTTTTTAGATTATTTAAAAATATATATTTTTTATTGGATAGGTTACTTAATTATATATATATATATGATTGGCCGATAAAATAAAATAATTCAAGAATAAATGTATTCAAATGCAGGGTTTTGAAGATAAACATAGACTCATTCACAACGGGTCTTTGATTAAAGAAAGTCTATTTTCATGTCTAGTTACATTGTGCATGCTTGAACCTAAAGCCTAATCATAGAAGCTTGAACGTTAAAGGTTGATATTCATGTAGCATGCCCACACCCATGAGCTATTGGTGTGCTATATACAACATTAACTTAAGGGATAAAGTAAACAAATGGAAGGGATTTTCAGTTCTAAATAGAAATAATAAAGTTGACATTTTTAGTTTGTATGGGTGAAATAGCCCTATTTTATTTAATATTAAGAGATTTGGTGTAGTTTCTTTAGTGTTGATTTGCTCGTGATAGATCTTAGTTTTTATAAAATGTATGTTTTTATAATTTGATAAGAAAATAGATTCATTTCATGGCTGGATATTGAAATATCAAATCTGTGATACCCCATGCCTATGGTTGTTCATTACATTAATAGCTAAATGTGAACAAAACTCATTTTCAGTCTCTTTGGAGTCGGGATGTTTACAATTATGTAACATTTATAATTTCTTCACATACTTTGTATAGTATTATTCCTTGAAATGTTGGAATTGTCCCAAATTCCTATTTAAAAACATATTCAAACTTGTTTTATTATTTATAAGGAACTTATTTAATCCAACTCATCGTAGGAAAAGTGAGCTTCATTGTCCCTCTTTAAAATGCATCATTGTTAATGGGTTTGATCGGGATGATATGTAAAATATTTGAAATTACATAAACAATTACTTTATATAATTGCAACAAAAAATTGATGAGTTTTGTAATAGAAATGGACAACAATGAAATATGTTTGATGTTTTGAAAATTCATCTATAATTATAGTTAATTGAATCTTATTTTATTGTCAAAGTAGAAGCAAAATATTTCCATATAAAGTAGAACAAGAAACTTATATCAAGAAAAATTATTTTATATTCACAACAAAAAATTAGCAAAATAAATATAATGCATCATATTTAAATGACCAATAAAAATAAATATCAGATATCACCTAAAAAGAAATAGTACGTAAAAAACATCCCAAAAAAAATTACTTAACAGGTAAGAGTGTCCATCAACTTTATACCCTCAAACACAAAATTTCCATGGATTTGTTTGATTTTATGGCTTTGGATAAGGCGTGGTGTGATACAAATATATACTATTTGTTGGATTTTATGGCTTTGGCTTAGGTGTGGTGTGTGAAAAATATATACTAAACATCATGCTATAAGTTAATGATTAGTTTACTATGTTTCGACCTCCTTTTTTGGGTGGGAAGAGTGTAATATTCAACCATAAGAATAGAAGCACATTAAACCAATTATTAATTTATTGTATAATGTTTAATATTTACTCATATAGCATAAGAGCGATAAACACATATTTGAAAACTTAGGGTATAACATCAACAAACACATTATTTTTTTCAAATTTAAAATATATATAGTTTTTCTAAGTTTTAGATGTCCATATATATATTTGAAAACCTAGACATATTGTTTTCCAATTAATTATTATATATATATATATATATATTTCTAGTTTTTAAATATCCATATGCTATGGTTGATCTTAATTACTAGATGTTAAAACTCTTGTAACCCCCATAAAGTCATCTTCAATGTTAGATTAATGTAAAAATAATATAAAGTAAAATTTTATGAAAAAACATAATTAGATTTAAGTCAATATGATTTTACATCCACAAATACATATTTGAAAACCTAGGGTATAACATTAATAAATACATATTCTTTTCAAATTTAAAAAATATATATATTTTTCTAACTTTTAAATATGTACATGCTATCATTGAATCTTAATTACTAGACGTTAAAACTCCTGTAACTACCCATCAAGTTATCTTCAATGTAAAAAATAATATAAAGTAAAACATTATGAAGATAATAATATGATTTAAGTCGCCATGATTGTCTATTAAATTTGTTTTTATTAATAAAATTATAAATCTGGTTTTTGAAAAATAAACATTAAATTAAAAAAGATTGATAATTACAGTATTTTAAAATTTCATATTTAAATTTAAATAATAAACACACACACACATATATATATAATCATGATATTTCCATGTTTCCTATTTAAATTTAATTAATAACCATATAAAAATTTCATACTTACAATAAATTTTCTATATATGATGGCAATACTATGTATACCACAATAAACAAATTATAAAACATGTGAGAAAATGGGAAGCACATATTATATAAGCAAATATATCTATCCTAACCTTGTAATTTTTGATATAACAATTCTCTCTCTCTCTCTCTCTCTCTCTCCTCTCTCTCTCTCTTTATATATATATATATATATATATATAATATATATAATATCAAAATGTGAAATTTATATATGGTATAAATAGATTAAATCAATCTTAATTTTAGATTTACAAAGTTTAAAAGTGTCAACATTTTTCAAATAAATAAATAAATTAATTAATTATGGGAGGGATGCCATTACATGTGTGCCCTCCCTTCCATGCTAGAAATTGACGTGGACTTAACATTTTTAACCATATGACACCTATTGATTGTACGCTGCCACTTGTCGTCGTTGGTGGGAGTTGTAAAGTTTGACCTTAAGTGAGTTTCTAGGGTTTCTTCTGACCCATTTTCTTCGATGTCTTTTCCACCCTGTGTTATCTTGTCCGGGCCCAGTATGCGGGCATTGCACTCCACCAATGATGGCTCTTTTCAGCTCCATTTCCTGTTCACCTGGTCTGCCATTGTAGCATTTCTAACCTGACGTTGTTGTTTGCATAGGTTGGTTTTGAGTTTATGGTTGTGTCTGTGTCTTTTGGTTCTTCTTCATGGGGATTAAACAATGGATCTGTGTTTGTTGATTCTGCTTCATGAGGGGTTAACCAATGACTCTGGGGTTGTTCATTCGACATTTGTCCTTATTTGCAAAGGAGCTAGTGGGAGATTCGAGCAAGTTTGGTGGTCGACATACCAGTCGGTGTTCGACTGTTACATTTCTTAGTTTTTTTTTGCAATAACGTGTGAGAAAATGGGCAAGCACATATTATATAAGCAAATATATCTATCCTAACTTTTAAATTTTTGATATAACAATTCTCTCTCTCTCTCTCTCTCTCTCTCTCTCTCTCTCGATATATATATATATATATATATATATATATATATATATATATATATCAAAATTTGAAATTTATATATGATATAAGTAGATTAAATCAATCTTAATTTTAGATTTACAAAGTTTAAAAGTGTCAACATTTTTCAAATAAATAAATAAATAAAACAAATTATGTGAGGGATGCCATTACTTCCACGCTGGAAATTGACGTGGACTTAACATTTCTAACCATACAACACTTATTGATTGTACGCTGCCACTTGTCGTGGTTGCTGGGAGTTGTAAAGTTTGACCTTAAGTGAGTGTCTAGGGTTTCTTCTGACCCATTTTCTTCGATGTCTTTTCCACCCCGTGTTATCTTGTCTGGGCCTAGTGTGTGGGCATTTCACTCCACCAACGATGGCTCTTTTCAGCTCCATTTCCTATTCAATTGGTCTGCCATTGTAGCATTTCTCACCCGACATTGGTGTTTGCATAGGTTGGTTTTGTGTTTATGGTTGTGTCTGTGTCTTTTCATTCTTCTTTGTGGGGGTTAAATAGTGGCTCTTTGTTTGTTCATTCTATTTCGTGAGGGGTTAACCAATGACTCTGTGGTTGTTCATTCGACATCTGTCCTTATTTGAAAAGGATCCAATGGGAGATGGGAGATTGGTGGTCGACATACTGGTCAATGTTCGACTGTTATATTTCTTAGTTTTTTTTGGTAAATTTTGCTGTATTTTTTGTGGGTTTTATCATGAATGCTAACTTCTCTTTTTTTGCTGTAGGAAATTTGTATGGTTGACATTGAAGAGGTCTGGTG
Source organism: Pinus taeda (assembly GCA_000404065.3). Classification (NCBI taxonomy): domain Eukaryota; kingdom Viridiplantae; phylum Streptophyta; class Pinopsida; order Pinales; family Pinaceae; genus Pinus; species Pinus taeda. The sequence goes on along the minus strand of APFE030951774.1, from coordinate 77,092 downwards.
ATGTTTGGGGTGACATTTGGATGTGGTGGTGGCTTCTGTGGTTCTCTGGTAGGATTCTAGATCCTACTAGCCACTCTGTATTTTTTTAACACTTGAATTTGTTGGTGGGAATTTAGCTGTCATTGTGATTTTGTGTTTTTCAACACTTGAATTTGTTGTTTGTCTTGAATTAGTTGTTTGTTTTTGTCTTGCTGTACAATGGTTATTGTGACTTGGGTTTTGTTGCAAGCTTTATGGTAGGATTGGGCAGCCTAAGTATCTTGTTCTATGTTCTTTGTGTCTTGCTCTGAAGTGGTTATTGTGACTTGGATTTGGGTTTTATTTTAGGGTTTATAGTTCAGTAGCCCGTTAATTTTGTTCTATCTTGCTCTGCAGTGGTTATTGTGACTGGGGTTTGGGTTTGGTTATAGGGTTCATTGTTCGACAGCCCGATAATTTTGTTGTGTCTTGCTTTGCACTTGTCATTGTGACTTGGGTTTGGGTTTTCTTGCAAGGTTTATGGTTAGGCAACCCAATAATTTTGTTGTGTCTTGCTTTTGATTGGTTATTGTGACTTGGGTTTGGGTTTTGTTGCAGGTTTTATCATTCAACAACCCTGTAATTTTTTTGTTTCTTTCTCTCCATTGGTTATTGTGACTTGGGTTTGAGTTTTTTTTGTAGAGTTTATGGTTCTACAGCCTGGTAATTCTATTGTGTCTTGCTTTGTAGTGGTTATTGTGACTTGGGTTTGGGTTTTCTTACAACTTTTATGGTTCGACAACCTAATAATTTTGTTGCATCTTGCTTTGTAATGGTTATTGTGACTTGGGTTTGGGTTTTTTTGCAAGTTTTATGGTTCAGAAACCTGGTAATTTTGTTGCGTCTTCCTCTGCAATAGTTATTGTGATTTGGGTTTGGGTTTTGTTGCAGGGTTTATGGTTTGACATCCCAGTAATTTTCTTGTGTTTTTCTATGTAGTGGTTATGTGTGTAACTTTGGGGGATAGCCCTATGGAAAATACTTCCATGCTTATTTCTTACACAAACAACACATTCTCAACGATAAGTGAATTCATATATGAATTTTCCCTCTACTTTCTGAAGTGAAATTGGGGCTTGTCTCTTTAGAGGAATGGTTAGCATTCATGTTTATAATGTTTGCTTCTTGATTTTATGCATGGTGTTGCGACATTACTACAATTTTTATGGGAAACAAACTATCTTGTATTAATGCCAGGAAGTATATTGTTATAACTTCTACTCTTAGTTAGAATACCTTTTGCGCGTTCCACCATTTCGAGATTTGGGATACTATGGGGATGCGTGTAACTTCTTATGTTGCCTTTGCTTAGGGTAATCAGGTTAATTCTATTTATATAAATTACTTTGTTTTATTTAAAATTTAATAATTTTTTTCATATCTATGTTGTTTTGTGCCAAGTCATAAATCATGAAATTTGTCCTTATGGACTAGTTTGTAGTGGATTTTTTTCGACATTTGAGAAATGGGTATGTTATTGATAAATGCACTATATGGCTGAAGAAAATTAAAAGCATCATTGCCAAATATCTCAAACTAAAGCATTTTGTATTAGCTAGATATATTTAATATTTTTTTCTAGTGATTGTTTGAGTGATTTGGCTATAAGAAATGTCGTGACTTATAAATTGTGACATGCACAAGATGGCTATATTTTTGTTTGACAAGTTGGGGTGACCATTAAGTAGCTCGTGTAAATGAACAACTCAATTTAGTAGAATTTAGTTTGGTTTTCATCCTTAGTTTGACATTAGAAGCAATGAGAATATTTCCCAAGTCATTTACTAATATCTTCTTCAATAGTATGATGGCTTGGTTGCCTATCTTAAATTTTCAAGTGTAACTTATCATAAGAAAAAACATATTTTTTCAAGTACAGATCTCGGATGTGATGTTATGGATTATCATGTATTTTTTTCCTCGAAATGAGTTATTTCTAATTGTTAATAATATCTATGTAACACCTTTTTAAATATTAATTTGAGAACTATTTTGATTTCTAGTTTGTAATCGGTCTTGGTGTTGCTTTAAAACTTTTGACTGTCTGCACTATGTTGTTAGTTCAGTTATGTAATGTTTTTGAATGCAATGGTAATAATCCATTTCCTTTATATTGTGCCTACTTTTTTAATTCATTTATTCTTGTCTAGAGAAGGATTTATGTTTTTATAATTTGTTATCTTTGAATTAAGGTTTGTTTTAAGGGCACTCAGAGTGGATGGCAATGCATTCTAAATGGTTTTTGATTTGGTATTTTAGGTGTTATTGCAATTTGATTCAGAGCTAATTTTTGCATTGGTTTTCTGGTCTAGAATGTGTAAATACTGACACTTTCTTAGGCTTGATTTGGGATGGGAAATGTTCATTTAATTATTCTCTCGGCTTGTTGATGCATTATAAAATTGATGCATCACCGAGCATGCACTCTGTTTGTCTTCTAAGATAACTTACCGTAAATGAGGTTTCATATGTGGTGTGAGGCTCGATATATTTACTGTCCATTTTTATGGAATTTGCATATTAAAACAAATTCACTTCAAGGTTTCATTATTCACTCATTTGTCATTTAATTAAAAACTCAATTATAAATGTTTTGTTAATCAATGGATGTGTAGAGCCATAATAGAAGGTATTATTTTCATTCTATCATAGTGTCAGAATTATCCATTCCAATAGACTATAAATGTTCCTTCTAAAATCAATTTTGGTTACAATGTTGCATACATTATGAAGAAAATCAACCTAGATTGTAACCCAAAATCTTCATTTGACAAGAAGAAAAGATAGTCCATCCAAAATCCACATCATAATGTGGTTACAACCAAAAACATATGACACCTATATTCTTTATGGCCTTGATAATAGTCAGTGCCAAAAATGCTTGAGTTTCCTACTTGAGACAAGTAGGTTAGCGTACCTAAAAGGGTAGTTTGGGATGTGGTTGATTGTTGCCATATGATTGAATCCAGTTATCCCCTTCCAACCATGGAGGAATTGAGTACCCATAGCTTGTATTTATGCTACTATGATCCAGGTGAATATTGGTGGCCACCCACCTATTCCACCTAGGCCCCTTGGTCAGTTTCATTTGTTTCCTTGTTCATTTCAACATTTACTATTTTTAGCAATTTTTCAATTCTTGAACTTCTGAAGTAGTTTTCACCCCCTACATAGTGTTTTTTTGGACTTTGCGATAGACCCATAGCCATAGACAAGGGCCTAGGAAAAACTTGTAGTACTCAGAGAGATTTTTCCAACAAGGTATCATACGCGCCAAACAAAGATAATATGACCATGTTATGACCTCAGGAAGTTCACTACCCAACTAAACTTAATAGGGTCCACAAACTCTCTGTGTTACATCTCATGGGGTTAGGGTTTTGGTTGTTTAAAGTTTTCTCATGTTTTCTAATAATAAATATGTCTGTGAGCCTCACTGTAACATAGTTTAGAGGCATGTAACTGCCACATCTCTTCTCATATATAAGTTTCCATCGCCCGAACTATCTTATTTCGATTCTTTTTGTAAACATAGTTCAATATTTTTCTCCTAATGAAATGAAGTGTTTTTGTGCTATATCTTTGTGTTTATAACTATATCTGTAAGTCGTTGTGTTCCTCTTTAAGTTCATATTAGTGGTATCAGAGTGGTATGCTTTTTTCTAATTTTCTTTGCATGTGCCCAATGAGGTTAGGATATAATAATTCAGGGCTTAATCTAGTTGAACCATTGCAAGATCAGCCTCACAAAACTCAACGACCTCCCATGGTGGAAGAAAAGAAAGACAAGGGGGCAAGATATCCTTTTAAAATGTTTGTCGAGCAAAAGAGGGACATGATGATGGACAACTTTGACCAGCTCCTTCGACGACTACCCATAGGTGATGCATCTTTATCTAGTAGCCACTCTGGAGGTGCCACTCCTTTTAAGCTATAATTTAACTTTGATACTCCCATACTAGAAGGCCTGATAGACCTAAATGTCATAGATAAATTCTTAAATCTATTGGAAGGATATTTTTCAGTTCATGACTTTTCTAATCAGGAAAATATTACTTTTCACTTCTTAAGGTAGCCCCACACATCAAGGATTGGTGGGAAACCTACTGTGAACAAACAGACAAAAGTCAACCCTTGCTATCTTTAGCCACACCCACTTAGAATTCTTTTTGAGATGCCATCAAGGATCAATATTATCCTGTCGGGATCTAGGAAGAAAAATACATAAAGTGGACCACATTATGGTAGGGAACGGACCAATATGTGCCATAGATACAAATACTTTCCATACCCTTTGCACGAAGTTGGGTATAAAGGATACTGAGTGACATTTGGTGCTCAAGTACTGCGACTGTCTACACAAGTACATCTAGGACTATATGGATTTCTTGGACATTTATTTACTCGACATGGCATATCAGTACACTATCAAGATTGAGTAGAAGTTTGAACAAAATAAGTGGGACTTTGGATCTGCGAATCCAAATCAAGGAAAAGGCGCCCCCAAACCATAGAACAAAGGACCAAGCTAAGGTGACACTACCTAAGACAACCTGCCGAAGCTGCAAGAAAAGAACAACTCCTCGAAGATGAAGAAGGACACAGGAAAACGGTGTGAATTCCATAAGAGATCCACTCATTATACAAGTGAGTGTCAGGCCAAGCAGTCACTGGTGGATGAGCTGAAGGCTTCCGAATTAGACATAGGTTCTGACTCTGAATCAGAACCCAATAAGGGAAATGATAAAGCGAACTAGATAATTGATGTGGAGCCCAGTGCCACTGTGACCACCAACAAGATCCAGAAGATTGAGCCTGAAGATCCAAAGGAGGGTGAATGCCTCCTTCACTCATAAATGTTGGTGAAGGGTTCTTCGGTGTAGTTCATTATCGACAACGGGAGCCAAAAGAACCTCATTCCAGTAGAGGTCATGAAGTGGTTGGGCCCAAAGACTGTAGCGTATCTACAACCATATACCATCGAGTGGCTTCACCAAGGACGAGATCTTCATGTCAGCCAGTAGCGCCACCTTCCCTAGAGCATTAAGCCCTTCACAGATGAGGTACTGCATGACATTGATCATCTTGAATTTTATGTATTGTTAGGACAACCATACTCATGGAAGCAACATGTTGTATATGAGTTTAGACCTCACTTTGTGATTATTACTTTGGCTAATAAGTTGTACAGGATACCAGGTGTAGCCGCCCCTACTGCCATCTCTTTGATCACTACAAAGCGATGAAACAAGATCATTTCCTAGACCAGGAATTTTTTTTTTCCTTATGATTTTCCCTTAAGGCAAGAAGAAGGTTGTGACCACGTCTTCCAGGAAAGGCTCCTCTGCAGAGCAGTAGCAAATGGGTAAGGTCATGGAGGAGTACAGGGATATTTTCCCCTCACCCATAGGTGTATCTCTGCATTGTCAGGTCAAGCACTCCATCGATTTGAACCTAGGCATGCCACTGCCTAATGGAACAATCTATTGACACTCTGTTTTGGAGAACAATGAGATCAAGAAGAAAATTCATGAACTATTGCAGAAAGGGAACATTAGGCCAAGCTCATCACCTTGTGGGAGCCCGACTGTATTGGTACAAAAGAAGGACGGGACTTGGAGGCTTTGTATTGAGTATCGGGAACTGAACAAGATCACTATCTGGAATAGGTACCCAATCCTGTAGATTGATGGCCTTCTGGACTAGCCCAAGGGGTTGAATATTTAAGCAAGATTGACTTGAAGTTAGGTTATCACTAGGTGCTTATTGAACCCTCTGATGTGTGTAAAATTTCCTTCAAATCAAAGGAGGGACATTACGAATGGTTGGTCATGCCATTCAGATTGATGAACGCCCCTGAAACCTTCATAAAAATAATGGATCACATCTTGTGACCTTTCAAAAATGCATTTGTCGCGGTGTATTTAGATGACATCTCGATCTTCACCTAGAGTTGGGAAGATCCCTTCCACCATATTCGACAGGTCCTTGAAACCCTGCGCCAACACAAGATGTGTACTAACTTGGAGAAATGCACCTTTGGCTTGACCTAGGTTGAATATCTGGGGTATATCATTGGTGAGCAGGGTGTACATGTGGACCCATCCAAGGTATAAGTCATTTGGGATTGGCCAACCCCAACCACTTTAAAAGAGCTCCACAACTATTTGGGTCTTGCCAATTTCTACCATAGGTTTGTGTTGGGGTTCTCTCATATCACTTGGCCTTTAAGTCAAGTCACCAAGGGAAGAATGAAAGTTTTTTTTTTTGGTTAGAAACCCAACAACAAGCGTTCTCCGAGTTGAATAATCACCTTTGTTCTGCACCAATGCTCACATTACTGGACCTACAAAAACCATTTGAGATTGAGACAGATGCCTCTGACTATGCTATTGGTGTGGTTCTTACTCAGCACGGGCATCTAGTGACTTACCACAGTGAGACTCTTTCAGAAACAATCTGAAAGTACCCCACTAATGACAAAGAAATGTATTCCATTGTGTAGGCCTGCTATAAATGGAAGCATTATATTATGGGGAAGGAAACGGTCATCTACATAGACCACCAACCTCTACAGTTCATATAGACACAAGGGAAGTTGCAGAATGATCACCATCAGAAAAGGTCCACCTATTTGCAACAGTTCCATTTAGACATTAAGTATAAGAAGGGAAGCACCAAAAATGTTTCTGATTGCCTTAGCCGACCACTGGTCATGGCACTGATCACTATGTTCGACTCCTGTGGGCACAAGACATTGGGGTGGCCACAACTTTACAAGAGCAATTGAGAATTTGACAACGTATACCAGACACTCCTAGAAGGGAAGAAAGTTCCAAGTTATCACCTTTAGGATGCACTTTTATGCCACTTGGGACACATATGTGTTCCTTTAGGTGAGTGTGTCAAGATGATTTGGGAGGCATTCTATAGTTAGGTTGCTAGACATTTCAGAGTAGAGGAAATAGTGCCAATATTACAGAAGTATTTTTATTGGCCAAAACTTCGTTAGGATGTTGTGAAGTACATTAGATCCTCCATCACCTATTCCATTGCCAAACCAACCATTAAGAAGCAAGGCTTGTATACTCTTCTACCTACTCCTAGTTTTCCTTGAGAATTTGTCTCCACGGATTACATGTCGGGCCTTCCTTCTACTAAGAACAACAACGATTATATTTTTGTGGTCATCGACATATTCTCTAAGATGGCCATCACGACAGCTTGCAAGAAGAGTATCACAATAAAGGCCACTGGTAAGCTCTTCTTTGAGCAAGTATGGGTACACTTTGGGATCCCATAGTCCATTGTCTCCGATCAGGACAATAGATTCTTGGGTGCATTTTGGTCAAGTCTCTGGTCAATGCTAAATTGAAAAAATACTAAGTCCATGGCTTTCCATCCCCTAAATGATGGCCAAATAGAGGTTGTCAACAGGGTGATTCTACACACTCTGTGCATGTACAATTCGAAGCATCCATGCACTTGGGATGAAAGTCTCTCCTATGTCCAACACAACTACAAAAGAGATCTCCACAACTCAACAGGCCACAACCCCTTTCAAGTAGGGCTGGGGTTTCTTCCATTATTCCCCATTGATGTGGCCATACCATTTGCATCCACTCAGATAGATTCGACTCACATTCAGTCTGACGTTGAAATGGCTAACAACTTCATCGAGTGCATTCAACACATCCACCAACAAGTCCATGATATATTGGATATATCCAATGCTAAGTACAAGCAACGCCATGATCAAAATCATGTTACACACAAGTTCGAGGTGGGCGACAAAGTTTCGCTACATTTGCAGAAGGAGTGTCTTGTTGGACCCCACCGCAAGCTTTTCCCACTCTGATATGGTCCACACACCATCACCAAGGCTATCAGTGACAATTGCTTCTAGCTCAGCATCCCACTGTTTGTTGGTTTGCACACAATGTTCAATGTAGATCGCCTTCGACCATACTTTCCACCATTGTTGGACACATCTAACATTGCATAACAACTCACACCAATAGTGCTCAACTCATAATGCATGGAATTGGCCACAATTGATCAGATCATGGACACACAAATCAAGAACACCTGCCAATAGAGAATACAAATATATCAAATTATCAAAGTAGGTCAACTCCTTCACCAGGGCAAGTGGTTCACTAGGGACCAGGTTCAACAGAAATTTCCTCACCTCATGGAGGCTATGCACACGATGGGGATTATTTCTTCCTAATGGGGGAGGAATGATCCAGGTGTATATTGGTGGTCACCTACCTTTTCCACCTAGACCCCCGAGTCAATTTCCTCTGTTTCCTTGTTCATTTCAGCGTTTACTATGTTTAGTAGATTTTCGAGTCCTAAAATTTTGGAGAAATTTTGACCCCCTAAACAACATTTTGTGGGGTCTGCAACAAACCCTTATCTATAGGTTGGGGCTTGTTGAGTTATCAAAGTAGGCCAACTACTTCACCAAGCAAAGTGCTTCACTAGGGACCAAGTTCAACAAACATTTGCTCACCTAATGGAGCCTCTACACATAATGGGGATCAATGCTTCCTAATGGGGGAGGAATGATCTAGGTGGATATTGGCGGCCACCTACCTATTCCACCTAGACCCCCCAGTTAGTTCAACTATTTCCTTGTTCATTTCAGAAATTACTATTCTTAGTATTTTTCTAGTCCTCAACTTCCAGAGTAGTTTTGACCCCCTAAATGACGTTTTTTGGGCTCTTCGGAAAACTTGTATCCATAGGCTAGAGGCTATGGAAAAACTTGTAGTACACACACAGACCTTTCCAACAAGACATCGTACACGACAAACAAAGATAATATGATGACGTTATGACTCCAGAAAGTTAGCTGCCCAACTAACCCCAACGGGGCCCACAAATTCTTGTCGTTACATCTACTAGGTTTAGGATTTTGGTTGTTTAGGTTTTTCTCATGTTTTCCAATAATAAATATGCCCTTAAGCCTCATTTTAACATAGTTTAGAGGCATGGATCGGCCACATCTCTTCTGAGAGATAAGCTATCATCACCCGAGCTATCTTATTTCCATTTTGTTTGTAAGCAGAGTTCAATATTTTTCTATTAATGAAATGAAGTGTTTTTTTGCTACATCAATGTGTTTATGATTATATATCCAAGTTGTTGTATATCTTTTTAAGTTCGGATCATGCTAACACCTGCATTAAGTGGAGGTGTGTGATGAGCATACATAGAATTGACACCTCCTCTGGTAGGAATAAGGAAAGTGGGTAAACCCCCTTTTTGATTGTGAGGCACTTAAATGTTTATGAGGTCTTGGAATAATGGTGTATTATCTGCAATATTGCCCAATGTGTTTGACATAATCCTGGTTTCATCAACTATGTTTGCATCATTATCAACCATATCGGGCATCCCTTGTTCCTTTTCAAGCATTTGTTTAGCCTTTCTTACTTGCTTTTCTTGTCTTGCCATTTTTTTTTTTGGTCCTTCTCTTTCCTTGCTTTCTCTCTTTCAAGCCTTTCATCTACTCGACATTGTGCTGCAACAATCCTTACTGCATTCTTATCCTTGGCTATATCCTTCTTTTTCTGTTTTAATTCCTAAATTTCAAATTTCTTTTTTCAGAATCAACTAATAGGTTTATATAGTCTTCTAAGGTCAATAACTATGAACTTTGGCCCAAATGAGGACTACCTAGTGTTCCTTGCTTTTTTTTCATTGACACTCTCTCTACTGATAGATTTAGGAATTGACCAAGTAACTTCTCCACCCAGCCACCTACATGTCATTTCGTGGCACTTGCCTTTCAGTATCCTTGCCAACTAATTGAACTATATTATTATCTTTATATGATGTCTCATTATGTGCTTCATCTTCTTCCATTGATCTATTGTCCATAAAAAATGAACAATTTCATTGTTCAATTTTACTGGTTGTGAAGGCATGTTCATGCTTTGTTCATTCGCTCTTGAGACACTATGCTGATTCAAATTAATCATGGTTTCTGCCAAGCATGATGGTGGGGTTACCTGACTTGGCAGTGTCAATTGGTCATTGTTGCTTCCCAGTTCAATATCAGCAATGTCATTTTCAAATACATATTCATTGTCAACTACATGTTCAAAATGTTATTAACAATATCAGTAGCAAAAGTTCCATAAGCTTGAGTTGGTTGAATGACCTCCATGTTATTACCAATTGTTGTTCATGATTATACTCTATTTCACATACATGTTGATCATCATCACCATATAAGTGTCCTTGAGAGACGGAAATCATATTACTAGGTGCAACCACATCATCATGTCCATCTACTTCTTCTTGGACTTCAACATTTGTTTCGACATGCCCTTCTTCCTAAACATCCACATAAAATGCATGGCTACAACCAGTATCATGCATAAGAGCATCATAACTGAGTGCCCAGATTCCTGTCCTCCTAAATCCAACCTTGATATTTGATGGTGTCAAAGCCCTTTTAAATGCTTTACTTGCAATCTCTGCTAGCTTGAACCTTTTCATCTCAACCCCAAGATTCTTTTCCATCCATGCAACATGCTCTGGCCCGAAATAGTTCTTAAAAGAGAACAACACACTAACATCAAGGGGTTGCAATCTGTTAGTGGTATGACTGGGCAATGTTAACTTGTCGATGCCCAAATTATTCTCTTCCTCAATTGTTTTTACAACAACGTTGCTTCCATGGCCATCTACTATCAATAGGTCGGTGAAAATGTGAAGTTTTGTTACACTCTTTTCCATTTTTTGATTAAAAAAATCATTTTTAGAAGTTCTTCAATTTTTGGAAGCCAAAGCAATTTTTTTGTTTAGAATTTCATTTTACAATAAAAATGAAACTTGTCATAAATTTTATTAGCTTTCTATTACTTTTTTTTTTAAATTTATATTCACATTTGATATGCCAACTTAGTAATTGCTTGACTGTGTGTTCTTTAAAAATCAATGGATTCATAACACGCCAGGTTTTCAAGCACTAGTGTATTCTTTGTTAACTTGGCATTTTTGAAAAACAAAATGTGTTGCAGTAATCTAGACAAACTCTTCTTCGATATCATTAATTACTAGATTTTTTTGAATTGAACCAATATGAAAAAACTATAGATTTTGAAGATGTTTAGCTAAGCATCCAATTTCTCAACATATTAGTTATAAACTAAAAATCTAAAAACTACCCATTACAGAAGACACACCAATGTAATGAACCATGATTTTTTCATAAAATTTTGTAGTGTATTTTGGAAGATACATATTTTTGGTTTCACTGAATCATAATGACCTTCAAAACAAAATTGTGCTCAATTTTTTAGACTTTTAATTAAAATTAGCAAATTTTTATGAAATTCCATAAAATTGATATCTATTGAAGGTAGATTCATTTATGCAAATTCTGGTTTTTGTTTTGACAACAAATTCATCATATTTGATGGATTTTAAGCATTTCGAAATTGGAAAAATGTGACTAGAGCTAAGTTGTTAAAGAGTTGTAGGTTAAAATAGTTTGGTCGAATTAAAATTACATTCAACCGAACTTGTGTTTGTCGTCAACACCCGTTAAAATAAATGGAAAAATAATTTGGTTGAATTATTTTAAACGTTCAGTCTAATTAATTTTGAAAGTTTGGCCGAAATGTGTTGATATTTCCATCGGCCAGAAAAATGAGATGGTGTGACCCTCTGAAAAAATGTTTTGTGTGAAACAATATAAATACATGGAACTGAAACTTCATTTTCTCACACTTTCCTCATTTGGAGTAAAGTTTTAGGGTAAATATTTTTTTTGGGCTAAAATTTATAGAAGAAGTTTTTTGGGCTAAACATTTTGGAGGAATTTTTTTGGCCTTAATTTCTAAAGTAAGTCGTTTAAGCTATTTTTTTTAAGTCGGATTTTTTAACTTAACTTTTAAAGTAAGTCCTTTGGGCTAAATTTTTTAAGTGAGTTTTTTTAGCTTAATTTTTAAAATAATTCTTTTGGACTAAATTTTTAGATTGAGATTTTTTAGCTCAATTTTTAAAGTAAGTTTTTTGGGCTTAATTTTTAAAGTAAGTCTTTTAGGCTAAATTTTTTAAGTGAGATGTTTTGAAAGTATATTTTTTGGCTGAATTTTTAAAGTGAATTTTTATAAAGTAACTCTTTTGTGTTGAATTTGTAAGGTGAACTTTTTGGTCTAAATTTTGAAAGTTAATTTTTTTGGCAGGGTTTTTTGAACTTGAACTTTTTGGGTTGGATTTTAAAAATCTACATAGATTGAATTATCTTGGGAAATCAAATAAATTGCGAGAGAAAATATGATAAAAAAAGATACATTGAGGAACGTAGGGAATATGGGAGAAACTATTACAAAAGAAAGAGAGAAGAACACGCAAATATTGAAACAGAAAATCAATCTCAACTAGAAGCTGAAGTAGGTATATACTTGTAAATATTATAAATGATAATTAAAATTTAACTAGTGTATTATGAAATTCAATTTTTATTTGATCAACTAATTTGAAAAATATTTTGCAATGTAAATAGAGAGAGATATTCCTCATAACATTGATGATGAGATTGGAAATGCTGAAAGACAAAGTGAAAAGCATAATGAAGCAATGAGTGATGATGTTGTTGAAAATGTTGAAAGAGATTCAAATGAAGAAGTTGAATGACCATTATATATATATATATATATATATATATAGATATATATATAGATATAGATATAGATATAGATATAGATATAGATATCTATATCTATATCTATATCTATATCTATATCTATATCTATATCTATCTATCTATATATATATATATATATATATATCATGTGTATTATTGAAGTTATACATATTTATTAATTTCAATTTCATTCAAAATCTATTTTTTATTTTTATTATTTAATGAATATTTATATTCATTTACTTCTAATTTTCATATGTACAGATGAAATCAATACCAATGATGAGCCGGATTTAAACAGGAATGCAACAAATTATATATATAAACCTAAACACAGAGATGTAGTGGAATTAATACTTCATTTCATTAATGTAAAATACTGAAATATGCTTACAAACAGAATTGGAAATAAACTAGCTAGGGCGATGGTAGCTTATCTCTGAGAAGAGATGTGGTGGCTACATGCCTCTAAATTATCTTACAATGAGGCTCGAAGGCCTATTTATTGTTGAAAAATAATGGACACCCCTTAACATTCCAAAACCTAACCCTAAAAGATGAAACGGCAAACTGTGGGCCCTGTTTGGGTAAATTGGTACATCAACTTCCTGGGTCGTAACTTTGGCATACGATCTTTGTTTGACGTGCACAATATCTTGTTAGAAAAATCTATCCGTTAACTAAAAATTTGTGAAAAGAAACTTTGATCTATGGACCCATGTTGCTCCCAGTTTTCCCAAAAAGCATCGTTTAGGGCCTCAAAACAGCTCCAGAAGTTCAGGACCCAAAAAACTACTAAAAATAGTAAACACAATTAAGGAAACTACAAAGTTGAAAGAAACAATGGTGGGGGTCCAAGGTGATTTGGTAGATGGCCACCAATATCCACCTGGATCAAACGATGAGATGTTAGAAAATGTTGACAATGACATATATGGAGATAAAAAATATGACCTTATTATTTGATATCATGTTAAGGTCATTATTGAGAAGTTCTTCAAAGATGAAAGTTTGACATTTCAAACTCAATTTTTGAGAGGTCTCTTAACATCAAAAAAATTAAAAGATGCTTCAGCTCTTTTGGGTATTCGAAAATCAATGAAAGATAAAAAAGTGAAGGAAAATGTCATTTAGAATATACATAGTGCTTTAAAATCAATTGGAAGACCTAGAAAGACAAGTAATATAAATGCACGTAAAGCAATACAAATGGCAGTGGTTTCATCAAGTACTAAAGAATCATTTGGTGAAATCTATGGCAAAAATATTAAGGACCTCACGAAAAACATTGCACAAACATAGGAAATTTGGATTACAAATATATGTAAATGATGAGCTCTCTTGTTGGATAATTATTTGTAGGCAACCATACAAATTTATACTTAGAGAAGATGTTAAAAAAATAATATATGAATATTGGATGAAAAATTCACATGTTTCACCAAAATCAAGGAATGTGATGCGGTGAAGAATAACACGAAATTAATGTGAAGAACATGCAAAACATATCTTGGACACCACTAAGATAAAGTTTTTCAATAGGTTCATAGAAGAGAATCATGGAATTATTGTCTCAATTAGTACTTTTGTGCAACAAAAACCATGGTATTTTAAACCTATCATTATACGTGACACTTGTTGTTGTTGTTATCATAAGGAATTTCAATTATATTATGACACCTTCATTAATTTTGGTAACTTTTTTTGGAAAAATTCACCTGCTCCTTCCACTATCCCAGTTTTCATATCTAAAATTCTATCTGAAAGGGAAAGTCATGGATTATTTTACCCAAAGAAATGTGTTGGTGGTAAAAAATGTGATCATTGTGGAAATTTGACTTTATTTCACAACAACTATTCTATTGATATAAATGATCAATCATTGTCTAACATAAAAGTGAAATGGAATATATATGGATATATCCATACATAGATTAGTTTAAATAATAGTAGAAGTGCTAAAAGGATTGAATTACAAGAAGAAGAAATTACTATGACAGAGTTTTTGAAGAAATTTGAGACAGAAATTTGGAAGTTCACCAAGAAATCGCATAGAGCTCAATGGCAAGACTTGCAATTAAAAAAATCTCGTGAAATGATTCCACTAGGGACCATTTTGTCAATAGTTGATTTTGCAAAGAATTACACATTTGTTGCACAAAATGAAATAAAAGTGAATATTATCATTCTAACCAAGTCACTATTCTTATCCATATTCTATGTAGACATGCTGAACAAAATGTTGATGATATGGAAATCATTAGTGAGAATTGCCATGTTATTAAAAAATATCACTTTTATATTAGTGATGATCGTGCACATCATAGACATTTTGAACAACCTTATTTTGATAATATTTATGACTCATTGAAAGGTCATGGAATAATATTCAATGAGCATTGGATATGGTTAGACAGATGCGTAGACCAATTCAAATCTTCACGATCATTATTTTGGTTGTTTCGTATTCATAAGAAAACCCACATTAAAGATCATTGGAATTTCTTTGAGACTGATCATGGAAAAGGAGAACATGATGGTGTAGGGGCATGTATAAAACAAGCACTTCGAAGATATCAAATGGACCACTCTGCAGACATACTTGTTTAAACTAAACAAGTTTCTCAATGGTGTGATGCCGCACTAAGCTATCAGACTAACACATCAAGGGAGGCATGAAGGTTTGTACATATATGTACAAATTAACTTGTATATAGTTTCAATATATGATACTTTTTATTAATTTATTAATTTTAAAATTTATAAATTATATAGTTTAAACAATATGATAATGATTATCTTCAACACATATAAATTGTATTTTAAATAGCATATTTAAATTGTTGTTTGAATTTACCATAGGTTTTTTGGGAATATTGGAGTTGAAGATGTATATAGATCGATTACATATGAAGTTGAAACAATAAAAGCGACTCAAAAATTGCATTCAATTAAAACAAAGGATTACTGAAATGCTTTTGCATTTGATAAAAGAAAAATATTCTTGTTTTTGTCTTGTTTGCATAGAGGACAGACAATCCAATGTTGTTTGTGAAAAAAATATGTATGTAAGACCTTGGCTTCATACATAACTAAATACAAAGGGGAAAATGTCGGTTGCAAGCTTCGAAGAGATGGAATCAGAGGAGACTATAGTATTATCTAAAGCTAATCAAGTTTTTGATCCTTTTAGAGAAGGTAACATTTCAATTGATTTCAATATATATATATATATATATATATATATATATATATATATATATATATATATATATATATATATATTATGTTTTTAAAATAAATGCGTATAAGTATCTAGATAAAAGTTAAATATATAGCTCTAGAAACAGATAATAAAAGAAATCCATTTTGATAAAGTTAATTTCATGTAAATTATGCTCTGAATTTACAAGTGTTTTATTGTGCAGGAGATTTTTTTGTTGTAGATGCACCCACTAACAACATAGAAAATGTCAAGTATTATTTTATGCGCTACACTAAAGGAAAGATGAAGTTATTCGAAGACTCTGATGATAATGGTTTTATATATGAAAGAGGGTCTATTATACTGAAAAGTTATGTTTTCCAAGAAAGTCACCAAAATGAGAGTAATGTTTACTTTAAATACTATCAACCTAATGTCATAAGTTGTCAATATAGTCACTTGGTGTGTGCAATGCACATAAAGTTGATAGAAGTTCAATAAAAAAAATAATTGAAAGTTAAAAATGGAGAATGCCAAAATTTGACCATGAATTGATCATTGAAGATGGCATTCCATTAGAATTGTTTTAATTGAACAACCCAAGAATTTCTTAGATACTTGGATTCATCTCTGAGAACTTAGAGTCAAGTACATCATTAGCATTTCCTTTTGTGAACTCTTAAGTTGTAAATTCTTAAGAATGTGCTGATGTGAAAGAGATATTCATTGGGTCTTATATTGAGTTACAAAGTTATATCTATATTGCTTGTTATGTAGACCTATATTGGGGATTCACTACTCTATTAATTTGTGATGTATATTGGATTATTAATGCTCTATTAATTCGTGATTGTAGTTGTTTGAGTTGAGCGTTGTTACTTCTCTGTTAATTTGTGAATGTGGTTGGTTGAGTCATTTACTAAGCATCATTTACTAACATTATAGGAATGATTAAATGCAAAATGTTACCAACTAAAGAAAATTTACTTTCATTTCTACATATTCATGAACTTAAATTATATGTAAAACTATTACAAGATTCAAACCATGCACATGCATCATACAAATTGTTATCATTGTTCGAAATCTACATCGAATTATACTTGATTCATTCAAATGCAAGATGCAGACCACCATTTGCAATTTTCAATTTTAATAGATTCATTTGAAATAACTCCTGAGGCCAAAACAACTTTAAACGAAACATAAGAATCATCTACTAACATTATACGAATGATTGAATGGAAAATGTACCAACTAAATGCAAATATGTAAAACATTTAAAAGCATAGAGCCATGCATGCATCATGCAAATTGTGGGCCATGTTTTGTAATGCAATTTTATCTAACTTATGTAAATGTGCATTCAAAGAACTTTATATTAAAAGTTAACTATCAATTGACATCCATAGTAGACTTGCTATACATGAATGCAAAAGGTACATGTACCATATTTTATAATGCAATTTTAAGTTATCATTTTTTTAGAAATCTACATCGAATTATACTCTATTCATCCAAATGCAAAATGCAGACCACATTTTGTAATTTGCAATTTTAATAGATTCATTTTAAATAAGTCAAGACAAAACAACTTTAAACAAAACCTGAGAATCATCTACCAACATTATAGGAGTGATTGAATGAAAAATGTACCAACTAAATGCAAATATGTAAAACATTTAAAAGCACCAAGCCATGCATGCATCATGAAAATTGTGGGCCATGTTTTATAATGCAATTTTATCTAACTTATGTAAATGTGCATTCAAAGAACTTTATATTAAAAGTTAACTATCCACAAACATCCATAGTAGCCTTTCTATACATGAATGAAAAATGTACATGTACCATATTTTATAATGCAATTTTAAGTTATCATTGTTTTAGACATCTACATTGAATTATACTTGATTCATTCAAATGCAAAATGCAAACCACATTTTGTAATTTGCAATTTTAATATATTCATTTAAATAAGTCAAGACAAATCAACTTTAAACAAAACCTAAGAATCATATACTAACATTATAAGAATGATTGAATGCGAAATGTACCAACTAAATGAAAATTTACTTTCATTTCACTACAGATTCATGAACTTAAGTATGTAAAACCAAGTTTTAAGCATAAAGCCATACATCAATTGTACCATGAAAAATGTACATAAACTCCAAAATTAGCATGTATTAAATGGAAATTTACTTTCATTGCAATACATATTCGTGAACTTAAATATGTAAAACCAAGTTTTAAGCATCAAACCATATATCAATTGTACCATGAAAAATGTACATAAACTCCAAAATTAGCATGTATTAAATGCAAATTTACTTTCATTGCAATGCATATTCATGAGCTTAAATATGTAAAGCCAAGTTTTAAGCATCAAACCATACATCAATTCTTCCACAGAAAATGTACATAAACTCCAAAATTAGCATGTATGAAATCATAATAAAGAGTTCAACATTTAAAATATGTCCAAAATTTTAAAATAGATAATAAAACGTTGTCAAATAATAAGTTGCATCAATTCATAATAAACAATTTTACTTTAAATATATCCGAAATTTATATCACGATAAAAGTAAATATAACATTAAAAAACTATCAAATAAAAATTTGCATCAATTTAGAAAATATTGTCCTAATATACGATCTATCAACCT
Organism: Pinus taeda; assembly: GCA_000404065.3. Lineage (NCBI taxonomy): Eukaryota > Viridiplantae > Streptophyta > Pinopsida > Pinales > Pinaceae > Pinus > Pinus taeda. Next base: position 58,527 of record APFE030951774.1, on the reverse strand, counting down.
CCTGGTGCTCTCCTTTGAATCATGGGTGCCCTGCACAACATGTGTAATTGCATATATACATAAGATTATGTACTTCAAAATTAAATTTTAATGTTTTAAAATTAAATGAGAGTGTAAGATCATCAAAATAAAATTATAAAAATTTTCAAATTCCATGTAATACCTAATGGTGTTCGCCCCCCATTGTGCCCTTTTGGTATTCATCTTGCATTGTGCCCTCCTAGATGCCCTGTAAAATACATGTACATGTATATATTATAAATTTTAAATTACATGTATGAAAATGCAGACTCACAATATTAAAAAAAATTACACGACATTTTGAAATTATTTATATGGTCCTATCCCCATTATTGACTCCATTGCTAAAGTCCCTGAGCAATGAAAATCTCCCCAAATCTAAAATTCCAAAATTTTAAAATTATAAGATAAACCTATAAATCAGTTTTTAATGAAACTTTCACTTCAATTTATAACAAAACATAAGTGAAATATTCAATACTTGTTGCACATCACCTAATAGGGAGGACGAGGGTGGCGCTAAGTCCAAAAGATCGATTGGAATCTGAATCTATTAACATTTAATTATATATAAATTTAAATATTTCTTTTAAAATTATGTGAGGTCACAATATACCGATATATAAAAGTATAATAATAATTGTATGAACATGAACTCTTCAAAAAAGCTAACATCTCTCAAAATATCTTCATTGGAACCTAAACTTGGGACTGTGACACTATCAACATTTTTGTTCAACAAATGAGTTAACTGCAAATGGTGAACATATGATACATTTTTGTTAGATTATATCTAAGAAAATAACAAAATGTATATGAATCAAAATTAACACATACATTACAAATTACATTGAAATATCAACCATTAACGTTGACACATATCGACCACACACCCTCTTCTTCATGAACAATTAGATCTTGCCAACCATTACGACAAGCCTTTGCATATGCTTTAAGTTCTTCAATATTCATATTATCTATCTGCTCATTTGTTTTATATACAAAACTTTCACGTGCATTAGCTTGTTCTCTTTACTGATTTACATCGATGTCAATTCCTGTCAATGCACTTTGTATGTTATCTATAATGGTATCTTGACTAATTTGATAAGTAACATCCATCTCTGACCACAAAGTTACTAGACGAGGAGGTTGGCATACCAAAGGTGTTTGAGGGCAAGGCAATTCAGCATCACGTAGTGCACCCTTACAATTATATAACTGACCTTTCCCAGTATCGTAATATTCGGAAGGAAGGTAATTGTAATTGAGTTTCATACCCAATTAATTTTTGCATAAAATAATTTTTCAAAATAAACTAGAATGTCATCATTCCATGGCATCTTTCCATACGTTGCAAGGAACCTATCATATAGATGTCAAGCTACATTAGGGTGCTTGAAATATTGCACCTTCAACATTTTTCTTTTCGGCCTTTCTTTGAAATTAAACATAGATCTTGCATCTTCTATTTTGACCCTTTTATTAAGCTCGACCAATTTATTAGGACCCATCACTGCTTACTTTCTATGCCTCATCATATTTATAAATGAATCTGTGGTTGATCCAAGCTTCTCATAAACTTCAAGAAATTAGCTTAGAGAGTGTGTAACTATTTCTAAGCTTTCTCTACTCTCTATAGGGAGCTCCAAACTCCCAAGATCTTTCCTCAATGTAGAATAATGAGTTTTGCACTTTTGTAATGTGCATTGTAAGAGGTTTGTCTCCCAAGGAAGCTCATTTGGAACATCATATGGATAAAAAGTAGTTGGTGTCTCGCCTTCTTCTTGAACCATCCGACTTCGCTTATGTCCACTTGGACCAACATTTTAACCCTTTGGATCAATATATATAAAATTTCATAAATATAAATACATATGAACAAATGTATTCATACATGTATGAAATATAGACATGTATAATTTACCAAAATGATGTTGACCACCCGGAGAATGTTGAGCACCCTAAGATTCATGACCACTCAGAGAATGTTGAACACCCTGAGATTGATAACCACTGGGAGAATGTTGACCGCTGTCATACGACAACATTGTGAATGAATCATGTAAAAAAATAGAAAATCAATTTTCAATATTTATATGTACATACATATGATTCCACATATTTATCATTTAAGTAAATGCACACACACACACACATATATACCACTACATGAACGATGGACCACCACATATTAATTTGATATTCTCTTTGATCCATGACCTTGACGTCCTGGTGGAGTAGATGCATGAGACTCTATTGATGTTCACCTCAAATAATCATGTGGCAAATGTGCATCCATGATATGGATATCTATAGATATATAAACATGCATGATATTTTAAAAGTTACCTTGTGGATTTACAATTTTTTTTTAATGTTATTTAAAAAGATCATGAATTCAATTTTTTTTTCAACTCTTCAAGTTACAACATGAATTTAATAATATTGAAATTTGTATTTAAAAAGATTAAAAATTCAGAAAATTGAGATAACCCTCCAAGTTACCTCATGCATTTAATTGATTTAACCCTTGAAATTACTTCATGCATTTTAAGATCTTAAAATTGATATTTAAAAACATTGAAAGACTAAAAACACAAGTGTTGAAGCATTTTTTGGAAATTAAATACAAAATTTTCTAAAACATGTCAATTTCATCAAGTTGTGCTTACATAGTGGGGTCACACTTGGTATATAATTGAAAAAAACACATGGTCATTAAAAATGACACATTGATAACTAAGAAACACACACATATTAAATATATCTTACAATGTCCATCAATAAATATTGATGGAGAAATTCTTAACAATAATTCATCTTTCACACAAAAATTATGAATTGGCATTGCGCCATACAATATATCACTAGACATCTCATGAACATTTGCACAATGGCTTATGTCTAATGATTGAAATTGACTGAAAATATTTTTTGCTTCTCCATGCAGTTGTTTTAACCTCTCCTCTTTAACTTGGTACATGCATTTCATCTGGTTGCACACAAGTTCAGAATTGGTGAAGACTACAATTCCATTGGATCCATAGTCCCTAACTTTTCCTAAGTCTTCTATCAATGCAATACAATATGCTTCATTATTTGTTGTTCTTCCAGGTACATTCTTTTTCCTTTGGATGAATTTGTTCATCACAATATTGCATAGCACATAAGTAATCATTGCTTGCCTTGGATTGGGATAGAAAGAAACTTATATGCATAATGTCCGTTTTTCAACCATGTATAATGGGTTTTCTGATCCCTGTAAAAAAACAAATTCAATAAAATGAATTTAATATATTTATACACGCATTTTTAAGTTGTGCAAAAGATTATTGTTTAGAAAAATATATCAGAAGGCTAGGTAGCAAGAAAGGTTATTTCTACTTGGTTGGATGGTTGGAGAATTGCAAGAAGAATACAACTAGAGATCTCTAATTAGAAACCTAAGAACATTAAAATTAAAACACCAAAAAAAGATGGCAAAGCAACGCCAATACTATAATTACTGATTAATGTTTTCCTTCACCATTCAAACAAGTAATCAAATTAATTCATCCAGGAAAGTAAATGTAATTGCATGATGTAAGCCAATCATGGTGACTAGACTACCATTTCAACTCAAGTGAAAATATCCATTTTTGAAAAGCATTTTTTAAATCTTTGTCCATTTTTTCATTTGGCTAATTTTATTTCAATTATCTCTAGTAGAGGATTTGTACATTCTTTGATTCAATATAAGTATGTAATGTGGAATCGTATATTTAATTTTTTAGCATATATGATATTTATATTATATTGTTGCTACAGATAATGTTTTTTAATTTAGAAATTTCTTAATTGTGCTAGGATTTAATTTGGTAGTTGAATCTTCTGCCAGAGGTATGAAGATGCAACAATAATTTGGTGCTTTTATTTCTTAGGAGGACATAGATCGGAATCTATTCTTCTTATCACATCATGGAAAGTAGTGTCTTCAATGTTTTAACCTAGGCACCAGAAACTGAGAGACAATTTGTTTAGCCTTGGCAGGGTGGTTTCTCAAGCATCAAGTGTGTCCATTCAGTTTTTTTTCATTCCTATTTGAATCTTTTCAATTCATTAACATGTTAATTTTTTATTAAATGGGCATAAAATTTTAGTAGTTTCAGAAAGAAAAACGAACCTACAATTAGAATTTTCTAAGGTAATATTAGGAAGGATTTTTTAGTAAAATTGAGAGAGTATTTTATGGTTTATTTTTTATTTTTCAACTGAATAGGTCGTGCTTGGAGCATCCCTCAGGCATGCTAAAGAAATTTTAACTAGGCTCGGTCTTCATAATGACATGATCTTTGTAAATGATGTAATAAAAGGGAATAAATTAGTTTTGTATGCCTTGCTACATGTGTTTCGTGAGAAAGAAGTGTCACTGGGTGAAAGACTTCTTCTTGATTTCTTTAAGATTTATTTATATGTCAAAGAGTCATGTCATGTGTATAGCAACTCCTCAGGAGTTTATGTAAATAAAAGCCCTCCAAAAACCAAGCACAATCCTCCAAGAATTCTATAAGCGAAAAGGAGAAGGAATTCTTCTTGTCGACTCCAATATGAATTAAAATGCATAAATAAAGATCATGTTAGCTCAAGGGAAGAGATACATCCATTCACACTCAAGTCAACTCCAATAGGAGCACACACTACAATAAATAGCCACGATGGGTCAACGGAAATGACATAAGAGAACTCACAATTTGTCTCTGAATTTTCAGGTAATTGAGGAGAAGAAGATTCACATTAAGGTAGGATAGATCTAGGGTTTAGCTACCTCCTTGGATGGGTATAAGGAGTAGCAGAACCTAGTTTAATATCCTCTCATCATACCTATGATCTGAAGGTGAAGTTCTCCGATGGATAAAGCAGAAAATGCTGAGTATTAACGTGTGATTTGGGAATAAACATAATTTCTGTGATGATAATCTTGGCATATTTATGAACAGAAGATGTAGATCTTGGATGGAGGATGTCAGCATACTTATAGGTGCAGTCATGTGTCAATATCAAACAGAGAGGTTTTAAGATGAGGACACATAACAATCTCTACATAATCTTAAGTCCTGTGACATCAATATCGACATATACACTTTGCCTCTCCTACCTTGCATACCTCAAGGACAGTGCTATAATTGGTTACAGTATTGATGAGATCAAAGACACAGACCTAATCATTATCATCTCATTGCACTGAGTAATATCACAATTATAAGGAGAAACCGTCTTGATGAGTAGTGACAACTAGAGTCTCAGCATATGTATATTATATATAAACATGTTGAAGATAATTGCAAAGCCAAGACATATATAGGAGCAGTGATGAGGTTTTCAAGTTGTATCAAATGGTGTAGACAAGGAAAATGTAATGACAAAAATCGTTATCATATAGAATCATAAAGGAAATTGTGATGAACATAATGATCAGTGACAAAGATCATGATCTTTCTCTTGAAAGATCATGATCTCAATGAAGAAGACAAGATCACCTCTGTGAAAATCACAAGAGATAATCATAGTGCAGCAATGATGCCCACAATAATGAAGATCTCAGTGAGGTAGAGGTGCAGCAAGGATGATGATTCCAACAACAATGAAGAAGAGGATTGATGTCTTGGTATTCGAGAGGAAGCTTGTGTTAAGGGTCATGGTCTTTGTATTCATCCATGAAATCTCTATAAGAAGAATTTTGTTTTGGTTTTCATCTACAAGAGGGAGAGTTGTTGGCCCTAGAAGTAAGCCAAATATTTGTGTTCTTATCTCTTTTGTCTTTTTATAACAGTTTGATGAAGTAAACACTCACACTAATAATGAATTTAACATCAAGCTAAGATTAATTTTATAAACACTTCACAAATTGTTATCATGTAATGAAGAATTAATTTAATTATGCATGTCCTAGATTCTTCAACATGGTATTAGAGGGATTGGTTCAATAGTCAAGGAAAAGGGCATAAAAGAGACATTTAGAGGTCAAGGAATCAAATTATCTGAAGGATCTACAATCAAAGAACAATACCTAGATCTGAGGGACAATCTACATAATCAAGTCTACAACAAAGGGTTTTGGAAGAAAACAATCAGAGAATGAAATAGCCAGATCTCAAGATGCATGGTGTTAGGACCTCATATTGTCCCTTTTTGACTACATATTATGCTATGATGTCATCCTTTTCAACTTATATTTAAAGCCCTTGTTAGTGTTTTAACCCAATTATTCCAAAGGTACACAATGTTTCTTCTTATCACTATACGTTTAATTATTTTACATATAATTACACTATCTTCATAGTTAATTACTGAATTGTTAGTTGCTGAATAGTTAAAGAATGATGTGTATACCACATTGTTGAAACTGCTTGGAGGTTGCAAAGATTATTTTTGCAGTTGCTAAAATAGCAAAGACGACATGCAAATATTGATGCCGAAACAGTTGAGATTTACATTGCGATTTTGACAGCAATAAAGGGACCGGATTATGATCACCAAAGAAGCCGTTACATTGGATGTAATGAAAGATGGAATCACTGTAATAGCATTTCCTATTTTTGTATAATTGGGGTAAAATAGAACTCACAATGTAAATCTATTGTGATAGATGTCTCCTCTTTATAAAGAGGAGACATCTACATTAGAAGGGCGATGAATAGACTACAGAAAAAGGTTTTTAGTTGAAGGAATAGGATTAAAACCCTTTTTGTAATATGACATATTGATGGATGAATAAAGTTTGGTTTTGAACATTTTATTCTAGTTCTTGTCTCTTGGGGAATCTTGTGAGAAGGACAGGGCCCACCTTCATCACAAGATTCACCCATTAAATTTTTGCAGTGTGTTAAGTGTGTTTTTATTCATACCTTGTGAATAGTACTGTTTACCGAATATCATTTATGATACTCTTGGTGAAACTTTGTTTTCTCTCCAATTGATTGTTGTATTGTTTAAATTTATTTCCAGTCTATTTATGACTTTTCTATTGGTGGTTGAGTTTACAGAGTAAGTTGTCAAGCTCGATAATCAGAATAGGTGCTGAAGATTCCCACTCTGGGAATAGCGTCCCGTTCTCTATTATAGCATAGCCATTGCTTTCTCCTTGATTCCCTTCAATTTGAATGAAATTAAGTATTCCTTGGTGGTTATCTACAATAGAGTGTAATTGCTGTAACACAAAGTGGAGTTTCAGTCATTAAAGCGAGGTTTGATTTGTTTGTACTACAACTTTTATTGCTTTTAGGATTGAGTACATATAGTACGTAGTTGCCTTTGAAATAACCAGACTTCCCCGGGTTGACAATTTATGTGGCACTCGACTGTTTAATTAATAAGCAATTAAAGTGACCAACATTTTGGCGCTGTTGCCGGGGAAGGCGACCGAAGATTTTAAGAGAATTAATGATTTTCTTTTACATGTACAGGATGCATGAGAGGATGCAGGAAAACTAACCCTACAGTCGGCAAGGGAAAAGGCAGAGGAGGAAGGAAAACTTTCATTGACGACATTATTTCAAAAGCTAAAACGTCTCAGAGGATAAGCTCTTGGAGGCCACAAACTC